>VXAC01004165.1:299482-311572 GCA_013399225.1 Rhipidura dahli | reverse complement strand
GACCCAAACCCGCAACCCCTCGGCTCCTGCAGGAGCCACCCGGGCAGGGCGAGAGGGGCACACGCGTCCCCAAGTGTCCCTCACCTCCCGCCCCCGGCACAGCCCCGCACCCTCACACATGGCCCTGGGTCCTTTTTAGGCTTTTTTTCTTTCTTTCTTTCTTCTTCTGTTGCCTTTTTTTTTTTTTTCACTTTTTTTTTTTTCCCCCCGGGGAAGCGGCAGCGGTGTCTCGGTTACGAAAGAGGCGGGCACNTGCAGCGATGTCTCGGTTACGTAAGAGGCGGTGACATGCGGGGACACAGGGGAGGGGCAGGTGGCTCCTGCAGCTGCTTTCGAGCTTCCCCGCACCGCCGGCAGCCAAAAGGCGGGCGGGACGGGAGGATTTGGTGCTGGATTCGAGCTTTGAAGCGCTGCCGAAGGTGTGGAGTCACCCAGGAGCCAGTGGGGAGCCGCAGAGAGGTGACAGCAGCGCCCTGAGGGTGGCCCGGGACCCGCGTGGGGGGGGACATGGAGAGGGAGAGGAGGAAGATGAGAAGGGCTCGGTGGATGCAGCCGTAAAAGCAGAATAAATCTCGATTTAAATCTCGGTTTAAACGAGGTTGGCGCACACAGAGTGGTACAAACCAACGTTTTGGGGACGTTCAGGGCTGGGCTTTTGAGATGTTTCATTGTTGATGAACCAACCATGGGGACGCAGCAAAGTCTGTGCTAAAGGCAGCCCCACTTCATGGATTGATTGCAGTTAAATTCCCTCGCTCTGAATTCCTCAGCTCGGGGGGTCACAGCACCTCTCCCTGAGCTTCCTGGGCAGTCTGAGGCTGGGGCTGGAGCTGCTCCTGGTCCACAGCAGCTGGGGCTGCCCCTGGATCCCTGGCAGTGCCCAAGGCCAGGCTGGATGGGGCTTGGAGCGGCCTGGGACAGTGGGAGGTATCCCTGCCCTGGCAGGGGTGGCACTGGATGATCCTTAAGGTCCCTCCCAACCCAAACCATTCGATGATTCTATGAATAAAAACTTCCCTTGCTACTGGGAGGATTCAAACCCAAGCATGAAATATCCTTTTTTTGGTTTGTTTGTTTCCCAGCCCACTCTGGGTGCAGCCCAGGTCCTGTTTGGTGTCCACCAGGTGTCAGAGGGTCCTGGCAGGTGAACGAAGAGGGAAAGGGGCAGCCAAGCCCAGAGGTGATTTCTGCTTCTCTGCCCTGCACCGAGGCCTCAGCAGAGCCAGCTCCTGGTCCATGGGGTGAGCCGAGGTTTTACATCTCTGGAAACACTTCCATCCCTGCATTCCAGCAGGATGGAAAAGCACTGGGATCCTGGTGCTGCCAAGGCAGGAGCAGCAAGGAAAAATCTGCCACCTGATAATGATCAACCTCACTGGACTGATCACAGAACCATGGAATGGGTTGGGTTGGGAGAGACCTTAAATCCCATCCCATTCCCACCCCTGCCATGGCCAGGGACAGCTCCCACTGTCCCAGGCTGCTCCCAGCCCCAATGTCCAGCCTGGCCTTGGGCACTGCCAGGGATCCAGGGGCAGCCACAGCTGCTCTGGGCACCCTGTGCCAGGGCCTGCCCACCCTCCCAGGGAACAATTCCTGCCCAAGATCCCATCCAGCCCTGCCCTCTGGCACTGGGAAGCCATTCCCTGGCTCCTGTCTCTCCAGCCCTTGTCCCCAGTCCCTCTGCAGCTCTCCTCGAGCCCCTTTAGGCCCTGCAAGGGGCTCGGAGCTCTCCCTGGAGCCTTCTCCTCTCCAGGTGAATTCCTTCCCAAAATCTGATCCAAATCTCTGCAGAGATTCCAGTCTCATTCACAGCAGTGGGGGACAGCTGATTTTTTTTAATTGTTGTTATTTTACTTTATTCTGTTTTATTTGACACTGCTTCTCAGAGGATGAGTGTGAGTGAGCAAGGGACAGAGAGAATCTCTCTTCCCAGGAAATCAGGGCTGGGCTGTAGAGGTCACTCTTCTGTCTTACTGCTCCCAAAAGTGGGGATCAGGAGACTCCTGGTTGCATTTAACTTTTGACATCTGCTCCTGAAGGGTTTCTCCATACGGAAAGATCCTGTAAGATTCCTTTTCTAGCGAATGGAGAGAAACAGACTTTTGGTAAGACTCTGATCTAATTCAGATTTTTATCTTGAGAAGAAAAAAGACATCTTCCCATCTTTTTGTTGGTACTATAATATAATATAATAAATAATAATTATAATATAATATAATATAATATAATATAATATATAATATAATATAATATAATATAATATAATATAATATAATATAATATAATATAATATAATATAATATAATATAATATAATGCTTTAAGGTGTTTTTTGTTGTCTGGCAATATAGAAATTTTCCTTCAGATAAAGCAAATTTTGCAAGAAATGTTTTTTTCTGTGAAGGAATAAGATTGTGACATAAAGATCCTTGCTAGCTCCAGAAGCTGGAGTTGAAATGCAATGTTTAAAAATGATTGTTCTGGGAAAAGGAATAAAAAGCATTTTTAAGGAAATAGGGTGATTGTAAGGAAGTGCAGGGAACAGGGATGAGACCCATCACATGCAGGTGTGAAATGAGATTTCCTGCATTTTGGATTTTCAGGTATCAGGTAATTTCATCCCTGGGCAGTCAGTCATGAAAAAAAGCCCTGTGAAATATTTTGTTCCAAACAGGTTTTCCACAGAAATGTGAATTTTCACCAAGGAGAATTTTCCACAGCAACCCTCAATTTTCAATTCAGACTGAATTCCGTAACAGCACTTTGGGAACCACCATCAGTTGTTCTCCCTCTCCCCAGTGGTTTCCAGCTTGGACAATCGAAACATTGCAGCCAAAAAAGCCCCCAAAATACTCTTGACTTTCCAGATGTGTGGTTTGAAGAAACCCTCCAAAGGTTGCAAAGACCCAACCCAAACCCTTTTTTGCTGTTTTCTGTTGACAAAATCTTTGCCAGGAGCTGAGAATTTCAAAGCAACTCTGCAAACTTGTGGCACCGCCAGACTTTTCTCTGCAGGAACATCTCCCCCAGCTCCTCAGGGCATTTTTGTGGTTCAGATCCTGTGGTCCTGCTCTGTTTCCCTCTCCCCTAACTCGAGGCAGGGCTGAGTCCCCCCTCAGAGCTGTTCCTGTTCAAGGTCAGCCCTCACCTTTCCTGCTGAGATGTTGCATCTGAAGCTCATCTGCAAACCCTGGGCTCACCCAGTGCCCCCAGGAGCCGCCACAGCTCCTCCCCTGCCCTCAGCACCGGGGGCTTTCCTCCCTCTGCGCTTCTTCACCCTCTTGTCCTGAACCCCAAAACCCAAATCACAGCTCTGCCACCACCCTGAGTCCAGCTCAGCTGGGGTTGATCATTTTTTTATCTTTATTTTAACCTTTCACTGAGTTAGAAGGCATCATCTGAGTGTTGGAAGGGGGTAGGAGGTGCCACGACAGCATTTTTAGGGCAGATCTGCCCTCAGTGCTCAGCCACCCCAGCTGCCCAGAAGAATAGAGCCTGTCTGCAGCTCCTCAGCCCATCCTGCCAATTCCTGCAGGCCTTTAATAACATTTTATCCCAAATGAAGCAAAACCCATCCTGTAGGAAAAAGCTCTGGAAGTTGCTGCCATAGGAGAAAAGGAAACTCAGCCAGAACCGGAGAGGGACCTTCGGTATTCACCCAGTTCCCTCACAGGGGGAGGTGATTTGGGTAATTTTGGGCTGCAGGGATGATCCAGCACTGAGCTGGGCTCCCACTCCTCTGCTCTTGGAGGGGTTTGGAGTTGGGATGGATCTGTTGGCATGTGCAGCTGGCCCGGGATTTTGGCAGCGCTCATCCCTGGGGAAGAGCTGGCCTGAGGGGCTGGAAAGCTCCCTGGTCCCTCCTGCCACGCCTGAGCCATTGTTTGAGGGCTGGCAGCAACTCCTGGGATTCAACCACTGTGACATCTGCGGTATCACCCCGGGGCCGGGCTGGGCCAGCACTTTACTCCAGGGTTACTCACTGGAGGATGATTCCCTTCCAGCCCTGGAGAGGGAATGGGGCAGCACAAGAGCCCCGTGGCTCCCTGACTGCTGCAGCTCTGGGAGCAGAGGGTTTTCCACTGGGTTATTTACACCCATGGGATTCCCAAAGAGTCCCCCTGGCCATTCCCAGCAGAGGGGATGGTGTGGATTTGGGGAGACAGGAATGATGCAGGAAGGGGCACAAACACTGGGAGGGTGGGCAGGCCCTGGCACAGGGTGCCCAGAGCAGCTGTGGCTGCCCCTGGATCCCTGGCAGTGCCCAAGGCCAGGCTGGACATTGGGGCTGGGAGCAGCCTGGGACAGTGGGAGGTGGCCTGGGATGAACTTTAAGGTCCCTCCAACCCAACCCATTCCAGGATTCCATCATAACAACTCGTGCAGGCCCAGTGCCAGCAGAGGCCCAGCTTTGTCCCTGTGTGCAGGACACAGCCCTGGGTGACTTTAGACACACAAAACCTTTCCCACACACACCAGGACACACTTGACAATTCCCAGGTGCCCCAGGGATGTCATTCCCTACTTTGAAGGCTCCAACCCAAAGTACCAGAAGGGAAAATGAGGATTAAATTTGCCCTAAGTCACACTGTCCTTTGGAAACTGCTCAAAGGGAACACTGACATCGTCCTTCCTTTGACTTGCTGGGAAGAATGAGCTCCACAAATTCCCATCACTTCATTCCCTCTCCATTTAACTCTGCCTATGAATCTGATTTTCCCTTACTTTGGTTTTCCTGAGCCTGGGACTGTGCTGAGGCATCTTGATCCATGTTGGTCCCATGGACAAAGGGACGACTGTGGAAGGAGTGTTCTTCTCCAGCAGTGTGAGCTCCCATTTCCATCCTGTCCTGGGCTCTGATCCCTGAGGGCAAAACAGGTCGGGTGTGGAGGCAAGTGTGACCCATTTCAGGGGAATGGCTTTTGCCTGTTCTACTGCCAGAGAAAATAGGTCAAAAATCCCCAAATTCTAATGGAAAGAGCAGGAATTCTTGGTTAGGGGAAGATGCAATCAAATCCTTGATTTAGAAAAGCCAATGAAGCAAACCTAGAGGAGAGATTATATTTTTTGTTCATTTCTGAAGTTCAAACAACAGAGATAAACCAGATGATTTGTTTATTAGAAATCAGGATGAAACATGGCAAAGTAAAATCCAACATCCGCTTTAAAACGTAATTCCTGCAGTTTACACTCAGAATATCCTCTGAAATATTCCCTGTGCCGAGGCTCCTCCGCCCTTTGCTCAATTCCCTGCTCTGTCTGCGAGTAGATGTCTATATTCTACCCCCAAAAATTCCTCCTTGCGTTACACTTTCAGTATCTGAGCCCATGTGATTATTTCTGCTCTTTCTTAGCAGCTCCTCTGCCCCTTCCCCACCTTTGCTGTGTCTTTGCAGCTCCTCCCAGTGTCGGCTCAGTTGTGATTTTTCTGCCTGTGCCAGCACAGCTCTGGGGTGTTAAACAGGCTGTCCTAAATAGCAGCTCTCAGCCTCCTGTACAGCATTTTTTCCTCTTTGCCGAATCTTTGCTGCTTCACATTTGGGAAAATGGGTGCTGAATTTGGGCATCTGCTGGCAGGAATCGATACCTGCCTTCCTGTGTCTGTTTTTAACCAGTTTTTAATCCATCAAACGCTTTTTCCACCCTGTTTTCTCTTCTTTGCTGAAGAAAAACACATAAAAGAAACCACTTTCCCCTTTTCCAGTGGTTGGAGGAGAAGTTTGATCTTTTATTAGTCATTGCAAAGATTTTTTTTTTCCAATCAGCATTTTTATTTTGCTTTTTAAATCGGTGAATACCTACCAGTTAAATTTTCAATTTGAACAGCTGAAGCACAGCAGTAGATTTTGTGATTCCCTTATTTCTGTGATCCCCTTCTGTTTTTTACCACAAACACTTCAAGTTCCTTCCTGAAGGTGTCTCTTGCACAGGTGCTTCTTAATAGCAAATAAAATGATCATTTTCTGTGAGATTTGCTGCAGTAGAACAAGATGAGTTAAAACCTGTGCATTTATGAATATTTATTTTACACCGGGGCGTTGCTGTGCAACAATGAGGCCAATTCCCCAAGGATTAACTGTGTGTTCTGGAATCGCAGCTCTGGGTGCAGGACAGGCAGAGGGATAAATCACAGAGGCAGAGAATCACAGGATTCCACACAGAATTGTGGAATTGATGTTGGAAAAGACCTTTAAGATCATCAACCCAACAGCACCGTGGTCACCACTAATCCGTGTCCCCGAGTGCCACAGCCACGGGTTTTTTGAGCACTTCCAGGGATGGGGACTCCACCACTGCCCTGAGCAGCCCCTTCCAGTGCCTGACCACCCTTTTCATGAAGAAATTCCCCCTAATATACAACTGAAACCTCCCTGGAGCTGCTTGAGGCTGTTCCCTCTCATCCCATCCCTTGTTCCCTGGGAGAAGACGAGGAGACACCACCCCCACCTCAGATGCTTCTCACCTCAACAGGATTTTTTTTTTATTCTTTTTAGGTCAAGGGCTGTTGACTGTTTGTCATTCCAGTCAATTTCCCAAAATTCGCTGACATGTGGCCAAAATCCTGCCCAGGGTGCCGTGGCACGTGGATTTTGTAGTGCCAGGGAAGGAGCTGCTCCACCACATCCCTGCTTCCATCACACCAAAGGATGTGGGACCTGCCACAGCCCTGCCAGGACCTTGCTCTCCACCCACTCGCTGACCCCAGGAATAAATGACTTGGGTTGGATGGGAATTTTCCAACACAAGAGCTTTCCAGCTGAAAACGCTGACGAGGCCCAGCCGGAGAGTTCTGGGGGAAGGTTTTTATTCCGTCAGAACTCTCGGTGGAAACAAAGCAAGGCCTTGGCCAGGCCCTCAGCTCAGCCCCTGCCAGCTCAGCCCCTGCCCACACAGCCCTGGCCTTCCTGGAGCTGTGGCCACCAGATTTCCCGGCTGGTGGATGAGCCAGGGCAGCAAAGAGAAGCAGTTCCTTTAACGATGACTTCATAGATTAACTAAATTAATACATTTCATAGCAAAATGTATTTGCTGAAGGAGTTATTTAACCTGTTGGCACCTGATTATTTTGCTGCTCAGTTGGAGGGTCCCTCACCTTTGTCCCAGAGCACAAGCTCAGGCTGGGGGTCACAGGAGGGAGAGCCCAGAAGTGGAGGAGAAGGAGGAGGATGGGGCTCAAGGGGACCTCAGCTCAAGACCCAAATTCCTGGGTACCCACAAATCCTCCAGGCTGTAAGAACAAGGCACCAAAAGTGCCACCTCAACAGGGCAGAGGCCTTGAGGGGGCTGTGGGGATGCCAGGCACTGTCCCCTGAGCACATCTCCAAAACTCACTGGTGACAGCCACAGGAGCCAGCCTGGAGAATGAGCTGCTGAAACCACTGCCTGTGCTGCCTGCTGGCACTTCGGGGCAAAACCAGCCTCTCTCTGTGCCAGGGGTGGCCTCGATGCTCTCTGCACCTCCTGGCTCACTGCAGGACCTGCCAGCAGTGTCCCAGTGCCTGTCCCCACCCCACAGGGTGCTCCTGTCCCCACATGGGGGTCTCTGGAAGTTGGAAGAGATGGGTGAGGATGGATTTCCTGCTCAGCATCATCAACCTGGAATGGTCCCAGAACGATCAGTGACTCCAGGACCAGTACTTCTCTTCTTTTCCAAGGTTTCTGTTGTTGATTAAAAAATAAAATCCACCTGAAGAGTTTCTGAAGGATATTTTTCAAGCTATTCCTGGCTGTTTTCCCTTTTCCCACTGGGCTGTCCCATCCCTGAGCAGCAGGGAAATGTCTGGCAACCATGAAGGCACAGAAAGCTTTGGGCCTGCCAAAAGCACACCTCCAAATCTCACATTTCTCCATGGAATTCAGGTTAATCTCTGATCCCACACTGTCCTGCTGGCCAGGAATGGGACAGCCCTGTGGGAGAAGGGGAAATAGCTTGGAAAATCTCCTTTTTCACGGGTTCAGGGAACTCCTCAGGGCTCTCAGACAGAGATCAGTGAGCCTAGAGATGTTCTAGTCCCATTCTTGTGCTGCTGAACAAAACCTGGGGGGGATGGAAAGGTCACTTTGTCCTTGTGCTGTGTGCAGCTGATAACCAGGGCTGTCCTGGTGATAGGGTGGGTGTGCTGGTGATAAGATAGGGGTCCTGGTGATAAGAGAGGTCGGGATGAGCTACATCAGGGTGGGGGATGTGAGGAGTGTCACGGGGATGATCAGAAGGGTACCCACACTTTGTCACATTGTCTCTGGGGGTGCTCAGAGGGTGAAGTTGATCCCTTCCCTAGCAACACAGAGAGTGGAAAAATTCAGAAAAGCCTGAAAGATTTGGGTAAAACAGAGGGAGAGGAATGAGTGCAGGGAAGGAAGGAAGGAAGAAAAGTGGATTTGGGGAAGGTTTTGGAAGAGCAGCAGCTGCCTCTGAGCTCTGAGTCTGTGCTCTCTGACTGCTGCCTTTATCAGCACCACTGTTCCTGTCCAACCCCAGATCCCTGGGATTGGGCAGAAAGGGGCTGCAGGTCCAGCAGGGAAGGGGTGCAGGTCCAGCAGGGTGTTTCACCTGCAGCAGGGAGTGGGATAAAATCAGCAGGGCTGCAGAAATCCCTGCTGTGGATGGCAGAGAGGAGAGGCTGCAGGGCTGGAGACCCAGAGATGTTCCCATCGAGGGGGCTGAATCCCCCTGGAATGGCAGAGTGGGGATGATCAGGGCCTCAATTCCAAGGAAATTCCCCTCAGGGGTGACTGTCAGACCCTGCACATCCCAAAAGCAGGGATCACAAAGATTCCCAGAGCTCTGTGACTTCAGGCCCTGCTCATCTCACTCCTTTTTCCCCTTCCAGCAACTCCTGATATTTTCCAGTGCTCTGGGAACAGCTCCCAACCCAAACCCTCCCCAGCCCAGGCAGGATAAACCCTTTTCCTTGGTCCTCTGGCACAGTCCCAAGGGATTTATGTGCTGTCTGTTGGACTCAAATGTGTCTTCAACAAAACCAGAAGTTTCTCAGGGAATTCTCTGGTGCTTTCCTGCTCTGTTTGGAAAAAAAAAAATTAGCAGCCTCCAATTAACTGTGAATTTACTGTAACAAACTATTTCAGACCAGAAAGTGGATTTGTTTTGAAAACAAAGCCTAAACAAAAAGTTTTGGAAGTGGCTTTCAAGTAGCAAACACATTGAGCCTTCTCTTTTCCAGCTAAAGAGCTGCTTTCTCTGGGAGGAAAACACAACAGAGAGGAGAATTTTTTCTTGTCTCTGCACTAAGTGACTGAACAAATGGGAACGGGGCAGGTTCTCCTCGGGTACCTGTTGTCTTCTCGGCTGGCAGGGATACTATAACAAGGACAAGTTGATGGGGTTGAGAGAGAAAATGCCACTGAAGAGTTGGTGTCACTGGAGGCTTCAGCCTAAGCAAGGAAATTCAGAGTTGTTTTTCATCCAGCCGGGCTCAGTGACTGCTGGGACAGAGCTTAATCCAGGTGTTGATGATGTTGATTACCTGAATGCTCCCCAGAACTTTGTTTGCAGCCCAAATCCCCCCCTCACCGGGGCTTTGGGGCTGTGCCCTGGCCTGAGGCTGTTTGTTTCACCCCAGGACAAGGTGCTGGGGGGGAGCTGCTCTGCGGCTTTAACTACCAGGAGATGGTGAGAGATAAATTCTTGTGTTCACTGCATCCACCTCCTCCTTCCTCTGCTCCCCCAGCCTTCACAGCCTCTCTGCTCTCTGCAGCTCAGCCCCCACCTCGGCCGATCCCCTCCACTGGGGGCAGGTGGGATCACAGCAGACCCAGCTGAGCAATTTTTTTTTTTTTTTGCAAGAAAACCTGCAAAAAACCCCACCAGCTCTGCAGCAAAAGCAGCCCAAAGGCAGCCAGGTTGGGCAAAGGTAGCATCAGGGAGGGAAATCCTGGCCTAAAGTAGAGGGAAATCGCAATTACTGTATTGTCAGCCTGTTGGAAATTATACAACTTTTAAAATAAGGTTCAGTTAATTTATCATAACCAAGATATTCATTACAGACAAGGTGCTATTCTTAAATTACTCTTAGCAGATAGCAAAGCTCCTTTTGTGGGAACACAGCCTGGAAAAATGACTAAAACTGTAAATTTTGTTGAGCTAACCTTGATACGCCTCAATGAGCATTCACTGCTCTGTTTGCTAAAAATGTCTAAGAAGGTGAGGAGGTTTTGGATCAGGGGCTGTGTGGAGGCTGGGATTTTGTCAGCCCCATCCACACCCAGAGCTGAAAATGAAGCGATTTTCTGATGCTAAAAGTGCAGCGTTGGAGGTTTCTGTTACCCCGCTGGGTTTGGGGGTTTTTGGCAGCGAGCCTGAAGCAGTTGCCAAAATTTCTCCGAGTTCAGTGATCCAAGGCATGGGGTGTTCAGAACGTGGAATAGTTTATTTATAGGGTGACCAGTTTTTAAGCTTGAAAAACAACATTTCATCAGCACAGAGGGGCCAGGTGGGATCCAGGAGCTGAGGGACTGGTCCTGGAATCGTTTGGGAGCCACCTTGGAGGGCTGGGTGACACCTGCTCTGTGCTGGCTGGGGGTGCAGGGGGACAAACCAGCAGGACCAGCTCTGTCCCACTGCTCCCCCCCAACGCAGCAACAAACCAACTGCTCCTTGCCCTAATCCAAAGGGAAAAGGGCTCGGTGGCTCCCTGTGCTGTGTCCCAACCCGTGCCAACCCCACCAGAAACGTGCACCTGGTGGTTTCCTGGGACAGGGTGGTTTGTTAAGAAAAATCCAGATTTTCTGGAGCCAACACAGTTCGTCCTCAGTGAGCCTGGGAGGCACAAAGCTCTGAGATCCAGGGATAGCTTTGGAATTGGGTGGGAAGGAGCTCTAACCCTGTCTGTACCCCTGGGCTGGGTGAGGCTGGAGGAGCTGGGAGGCACAGCTGGGTGTCCCCATCTGTGGGGACACCAATGTCCCCCACGCCCTCAGTTCTGCAGCTGCTGAGGAACAGAGCCAGCATTTGAGAGGTTCAAGCAAAACTTCACAAAAAGCCTGTCCAGGTCCATGCAGGGCAGGTGGAGGAGCAGAGAAGGAATCTCAAGGAAGAGCTGCTTTGGCCTTGTCCGCTGTGTCTGGCCCGTTTTCGGGCTTGGCAGCAATGCTGTAGTAGTAGGAGCGGATGGTGTTTTCCACAGCCACAAATCCTGGACGTTCTTCCCATCTGCAAGGGCAGAGAGGAACAAGTAAAGTCATCAGAGAGGACAAAAGTGGCCTGATGCAATGAGGGGGGACACACAGAGAGCCTGGGGGAGAGCAGCAGCCCAGCTGTACCAGGGCTCAGGAGGCAGCTGAGACTTTTCTGGGATGGAGAGGGTCGAAGCCAAGCCTTGGGCATCCAGGATTGGCACAGGAAGATGGAGGGATCTGATAAAAAATTCCTCTTGGGCAGGGGAATCATCATAAACCAGGGTGGGGGACACCATTTGCTTTGTGTTGTCACCACGCAGACAGCGGTGAAGGTGTCCCTGCCCATGGCAGGAGGTGGCACTGGATGGGCTTCAAGGTCCCTCCCAACCCAAATTTCCAACCCCATTCTGGGGTTTGGTGACTCTGATGGAGCTGACACCCTGGGGAGATCCTCACCTGTAGGTCCAGCACTGCTGCATCAGGGCGTACATCTCTGCCGGGCACTCCTGGGGACAGTCCATGCGCTTGCCCTGCTCTATGAAGCTGATCACCTCGGGGCCCTTCATTTTCTGGGATGGGAGCAAGAGGGAAAGGCATCAATGCATTCAGAGCTGGCAGTGGGGTTAGAGGAGACAGCTTAGAGCTGGGCCTGGTGTGGAGCATTGGTCCCACATCCAGCAGTCACTGCTCCCATCCCAGCAGCCAGAGCTGGTGTCCCCCGCTGTGGCCAGGCCACGCTGCAGATCCCATCCCAGCCACCCTGCAGATCCCATCCCACAGATCCCATCCCACAGATCCCATCCCAGCCACCCTGCAGATCCCATCCCAAAGACCCTATCCCACTCATGCTGCAGATCCCATCCCAGCCACCCTGCAGACCCCATCCTGTCCATCCTACTCACCCAGTCCCACCCATCCTACCAACTCCATCCCACTCAGCCTGCCCACCCCA
>VXAC01004165.1:265247-291065 GCA_013399225.1 Rhipidura dahli | reverse complement strand
TTTGGTTCATTTGCATCTCAGGGTTCATTCTCCAATTAAAGCTGCAGTTAATGATGGAATTGCCCTAAGCTTGCCCCCCTCTCAGAGGCTTTTGGTTGCTACTTTTTGGGCCCAGGATGGTCTGGGTGTCCTTGGAGAGCAGCCCCGGAGAGGCTTTGTTGTGTGTGCCCAGCACAGAGAGCAGCACTGAACAGGGAACAGGAAACTCCAGAGTTACACACCGGGCAGGACAGGGTCTGGAAAATATAAAAGTTAAAACCTAAGGCATCACCATTAAGGCAAAAACCTCCACAGAGGCCAAAACTCCACTCCAAAGACCAAGGAAGATCTGAGCAAAATTTTAAGGCCAGGTTCATTGGAATTGTCACCATCCCAAAATCCTGTGAAGAGGCTGACGAGGGATCTTCACCTCCAGGTTTTTTCTCTCTCATAGAACAGAGAATCTCAAAATCATTTGAGCTGGAAAAGACCTTCAAGAACCCAGCTCAGTTCCTCCCACTGTCCCAGGCTGCTCCCAGCCCCAGTGTCCAGCCTGGCCTTGGGCACTGCCAGGGATCCAGGGGCAGCCACAGCTGCTCTGGGCACCCTGTGCCAGGGCCTGCCCACCCTCCCAGGGAACAATTCCTGCCCAAGATCCCATCTAATCCTACTCTTAGTTTCAACCCATTCCCCCTTGTCCTATCACTCTATGTCCTTAACTGTTCTCCAGCTCATTCTTTCTTTCCCTAAATCATCCAGGAGATAATTAAATTAAATTAAGGCTGTCTCACCTGGGCAGAGATGCAGAGCAAAACTGTCTCCTGTGTTTTCTGGGACTTACATTGCTAATGTGTCAGTGTTTAATGTCTTCCCCCGCTGAACCCTCTGTCCCTCACCATCCTGTGCAGCAGCAACCACACTTCACAGAGAGATTTAAATGTGAGAAACCAATAAAACTCTAGATTGGCTCTTCCTGGGGAGCAGATACTGGACAAGAACAGATTTGGGGCTCAGCCCATCTTTGAAACATCTGTAACCACTCTGAGCACCTTCAGCTGAACCTCCTTTTCCCTGTGAAACCAGTAACAGCAGGGCAGTGGGGGTGGGAAATGGCAAAAAAAAATCCAGGGATCCCAAATCTTCCAGAGGTTTGGATACTCACAGGAATTTCCCGTCGGGCTGTGCCCCCGAGTAGAGCCTCCGTTCCGCCTCCTCCCGGCTGATGTTGCCGTGGTACCAGAGCATCCTCTCATGGGCTGTGGTGGCCACGAGCTTCTCCACCTGCGGAGCCTGGCTGATGATGGCCTGTTCCAGGGCATCCCCCTGCGAAATGCAACACAGGGTTTTATTTAGACACTTAAATGGAGAAATTTTAGATAAAGGTTAGTTTTGTCAAAATCAAATAGAATTAAAAAAGATATAGAACTCAGCTGGAAAGAAATTAATGATTAAATGTAGGATAGGCTTTGATTATTTGATATTTTTTTAGCTGTGTTTAGAATGGGCAATTAATAATCTTAGAAAAAGAAATTTAAAGGAGAGCCTGGACAGTTACAAATTCTTTACAGATGCAACCTATTCGAAAGCAATGGAAGAGAGAGTTGGGAGTTTTCCAAGGTCAAATGTATTGTCAAAAACCAGAGAGGCAAGAAGGTCAAAGTGAGGAAGACAAGAATTCCTTCCTCAAAAGCAACCTTCAGACTCATTTTACGACCACAGACCCAAATTCCATTGCAAGAACTGCTCATGCTTAATGATTTTTTGCTAATTTCCATATAAAGCAGGGAATGGGAGGTGTCTATGCTATGAATATGTATCTGTATTTCAAATATGCATTATTGTTATACATAAATAAGTTCTGTGTTGCATTGTGACTCCGGAGCTGTATGTTTGGGAGCTATCCCTGCAGCTCTCCAGTGCTGAAATAAACACACACTGTCTGACCTTAACAAAATAAAGAGTCTTTGTCCATCTCAGGTGGATATTGATATATCCACATTTTAATAATTCAGAAAGAGCAGGAATAGAGACCTCCTTCCATCCTGCTGCACTGCTGATGGCTTCAGAACAGCTCGTGTGGGGCAGGCAACACAGCAAACTTGGAAGGTCTTTTAATTAAAGGGCCTTGAACCCAGCCTTGATTGCAGCTGAAGGGCTTTGACTTTGGTGAGGGGAGAGAGAAGGCACGACATTCATGTGGGGAATCTTCATGTTGGGCTTGTGGGGTGTCATTCAGCCTCGTGTTCCTGGTCGGTGGCAAGTTGGATCTGAGTCCCCGGTGTGTCCTGGCAGCCCAAAGGGCCACCGTGTCCTGGGGGGCACCAGGCCAGGGAGGGATTGTCCTGCTCTGCTCTGCACTGGAGCAGCCTCACCTCCAGTGCTGGGGGCACTTTGGGCACCACGAGATCAGAAGCATCCAAAGCTGTTGGAGAGTGTCCAAAGGAGAGACACGGAGCTGGGGAAGGGTCTGAGAGCAGCTGAGGGCACTTGGCTCGTTCAGCTGGAGCAGAGGAGACTGAGAGGAGGCTCCTCGGGGGCTGCAGCTGCTCCCCAGGGGAGGCGGAGGGGCAGGGGCTGAGCTCTGCTCTGGGCCAGGGACAGGAGCCCAGGGAAGGGCTGCAGCTGTGTCAGGGCTTGGGATGGAGCTCAGGGAAAGGTTCTTACCCCCGAGGCTGCTGGGGCACTGCCCAGGCTCCCCAGGGAATGGTCCCGGCCCCAAGGCTGCCAGAGCTCCAGGAGCGTTTGGGCAGCGCTCCCAGGGATGCCCAGGGTGGGGTTGTTGGGGTGTCTGTGCAGGGCCAGGGGCTGGGCTGAGGATCCCTGAGGGTCCCTTCCAGCTCAGGATCTTCCAAGGCTCCATGATTTTCTTTAGAACAGAACCTTTCTGGCTCACTACCCACAGACACCGGGCAAGGTCGGTGCACTCTGGAAATCACGGGGGACAGACCCTGAATTCCTTTCCCCGGTCTCCCTCCGAGGTTAAACCCTTACTGTCCCTTTGCCAGGAGGTGGCGATGTCCTTTGTGTTATCTGCAGGTGGCCACAGATCTGCTCTGGGGGAAAACCCTACAGAGTCCCCGGTTCCGGGAGAGAATTTTGCTACGAAATACCTCATTTTAGCACAGAACGCCTCATTGTGCTCTAGAAACCCTACAGAACACCTCGTTCACCCCATAAAATACCTCATTCTGCCAAACACGTTTGGAGTAAATAGGCCAAATGTAGAGAGCTTCTGCAGAAAGGCTCCATAAGGACAATGCCTGAGCCACATTTCTGAGGACTTCAAACAAAATACAGAATCCCAGAGTGATTCCAGTTGGAAAAGCTCTCCAAGGTCATCGAGGCCAAGCTGTGCTCCATCCCCACCTTGTCACCAGCCCAGAGCACCAAGTGCCACGTCCAGGAATTCCTTGGGCACCTCCAGGGATGGGCACTCCAAACCTCCCTGGGAAGCCCCTTCCAACAAAACAACAAAATGAGCCCTGGAAGTGTCTGAGGAGCCCAGGTGGCAGCAGGCAGAAAGAAATGAGTTCCATGGCTTCCAGTGGGATCGTTTAGAGTTTTGATTTATGCATATATTGTATATGCAATAAAAGGCAGGAACCTGTTTGTGCCTATTTTTAAATTTAAATAACACATGGGCCTCATCCAGCACCCCCTGTCTCCCTCTCATGGGTAAAACCTTCACTGGCAAAAAAAAACCCTCCACAGAGGCAAAAATTCCACTCCAAAGAGTGACAATGACCTGAGCAAAAGTCTAAGACTGGTTTCATTTCATCTTCAGCACAAGGTTTGGAGGCACAGGTGCCTCACATGAGAGATATTCCCAGAAATCTCAGAATATTCCCAGTTGGAAGGGACCCACAAGGATCATCAAGTCCAGTTCTTAAGAAAATGGCCCGTATGGGGATGGAACCCACAACCTTGGCATTGTTAACACCATGCTCTGACCAACTGAGCCAATCCCAGGATTGGGATGGATTTGCCATGGAGAATCTGCCACCATCAGTTCCAGGCACATGTCCATGGCATGGGGGTCATGTCCTTGTGTGCCTCTGGAGCTCCATGGTTGGGGTTTTGGGATGGGTTCGTTGGGGCTTGGGATTGGTTTGTTTGGTTCTGGGATGAGTCACTGGGTCTTGGGATGAGCTGGTTTCATTCTGGCATGGGTTTGTTGGGGTTTGGGACAGCTTGTTGCAGTTTGGGATGGGTTTGTTGGGGTTTGAAATTGGCTGTTAGGTTTTGGGATCAGAGCTCTGGTCTAAGGCAGGGAGCATCCCATGCCTGCAGAGGAGAAGGACACCCTGGGGGAAGGCTTGCAAAGGCTGAAGGCTTGGGAAGATGTTTGGACCAGTTTCTGAGGAAGAAACTGGAAAAGAGCAGCAGAAACTGGGATTCAGCCCCGTCTCAGTGCCAGCACCCTCCAAGGAGAGGGACATTGCTCTGCCGTGCCGCAAGCGGGACACGACAGTGCCAGAGAGGTCACGGCTTCCCACCCCACCCCTGGGAAGGCCCAGTACCTCCAGTTTCCAGGTCTGCCGCACGTATTCCCGCACCATGTTGTCCCTCATGCTGTCGAAGACGCCGGGCTGGGGCTCCACCCCGCTGGGGCGGTTGCAGGGCTTGCGCAGGGGGCAGCAGAGCCCGTCGGCGTCCTTGGAGTAGAACTCGCAGAGCTCCTCGGGGCCGCAGTGGGCTTTGCCCCCCAGGATGGCGTAGGTGCCGTTGAGCTGGCGCTCGATGGGGTAGTGGTAGAACTGCAGGTCACACACCATGGACAGCACGTAGCCGCCCAGGCTGCGCAGGCACTGCCGCAGCAGGAACAGCCCGTCCGCCATCCCCGCCAGCTTCAGGTGCTCCTCGGCCTCCGAGCGCGCGATGCTGCCGTAGTAGAAGGGCAGGTGGGCGGCAGCGTCCGGCATCTCCCCGCCCGTGCTCACCACGACGGCTCACGCGCTGCTGGGGCTGGGCCTGGAAGGAGAAATTCATCCCTGAAGCATCGTTTTGCAAAAAAAAAGCGTCATTTTTTGGTTGGGGTTCAGGCGTTCTTGTCTAGAGGTTCTCCACGTCTGGCTCTCTGTAGGGTTGTTTCAAATGTCACAGCATCCCACATCCCTCTATCCCACCCTAACTGGAGCTGGAAAGTGTAAATAAAAATCCACCTGATCTTGATTTAAGGATCCCAAGCAACAGAGAATCCACTCGATCTTGATTTATAGATCCCAAGGAACAGAGAGTGTACCTGATCTCCATTTCAAGATCCCAAGTGATAGAGAATACCCCAGATTCTACAGTGAGTTCTTCCAGTGCTTGATTACCTTCACTATTAAAAATGTGCTCCTTAAATCCATCCCAGTGTTTTTAGCCTTGACTTCCTACCATTTGCTCTCCATCCCAGTTCACCGGAGCTGGAAAGTGCAAATAAAAATCCATCCCATCTTGATTTAAAGATCCCAAGCGATAGAGAATGCACTGAATTCTGCAGTGAATTCCTCCAGTGGTTAATAACCTTCACTATTAAAAATATTCTCCTTACATCTAGAACTTCCTCTACTGATTATCTGTGGGGTCATTCCAAACATCACAGCATCCCACAGTGATTAGTCCATCCCACCCTGTCTGGGGCTGGAAAGTGTAAATAAAAATCCATCCAATGTTGATTTGAAGATCCCAAGCATTAGAGAATCCATATGATCTCCAATTAAACATCCCAAGCAGGAGAGAATCCATCTGATCTTGATTTATAGATCCCAAGGAATGCAGAATCCACCTGATCCTGATTTAAAGATCACAAGCAGTAAAGAATTCCCCAAATCCTACAGTAAATTCCTTCCGTGGTTAATTACCTTCACCATTAAAAATGTTCTCCTTAAATCCATCCTGACGTTTTTAGCCTTGACTTCCTACCATTTTGTCTCCAGCTCTGTTCACAATCAAAGGAAATTCTTTGGCCTCTCTGAATAAATGAGTTCTGCCATGGAGGTCTAGAAGGCCAAAACCTTAAATGCATTAAGTTTAAAACATGAGGTGTTTTAATGAAATATCTAAAACAACATTTAGATAAACAACTGCACTGAGCACGGTAAAAGGAGAGAAACCCAAGTGCTTCTGGGCAGACACCAACCATCAGTCAGCAGCAACAAGAAGAAACCTTCCTTGAATTGTTTTTTAGACAATCTATGGGATTTTTCCCCACAATACCTGGCTCTGGCTGGTTCCTGATGCTCTGATCCTGCTGGCAGAGAGGGCCCTTCGTTGACCAAGTCCCTGCAGAGCTCCTGGTGCCAAAGAGCTTTAGGGCTTGCCTCTGTACAGGGCTTGTATCTCTATCTTGAATCACCTAAAATCCCACCCAGAGGGTGTTGACAGAGCCAAATTTGTGGTAATCAATGGAAACATTATTGTAACCAAAGGGTCTCATTTGTTCCCCAGAGCCTGAACTTTGGGGCTGCTCTTGCGCAGGCAATGACCCCAAAAGGATCAGAGAGATTTTCTCTATCTGTGCCTCCTGCAAACGACTCACTCGTGTGAGGAGTAAGGAAAACATCAGATTTTGGGGCAGCACGCTGGGTATTTGCCCTGATTCTTCCTAATCTGACTCATTTCTGGGCATGGTGGGAGAAGTTGCTTCCCCATGGGCCAAGCCCACTGCTGTGGCCTCTGCTCCCAGGCAGTGGCCAGAGCTGTGCCTGGGCTTGTGGTCAGCTCTGCCCTGGTAATCAGCCCTGTCCTGGCTCATCCCAACCTGGTTCATCCCTCTCAGCAGCACAGGGCCCTCCTGCGATCCCCTGGGGTCGCTGGAGCTGGGAAGGGCTTGGCTGGATCTCTGTGTTGGACAGGGCTCAGGAGGAGCCGTCCTGCCCTGTGCACCCTGCCCTGCTCAGCTCTCCTCAGGAAAGGCCTGCCAGGAGCTGGATTTATAGCAACCAGAGCCTCCTCTACCCATTTGTTTCCCCACAAAGCCCCGAAGTGGCCCTGATGAGAACAGGAAGGGAGAGCAGAGAGGAGGCGTCTGAGCCGAGGCAGGAAACCACAACAGGAAGCGTCAGTGGTTCACAGCCAGGGTGAGGGACCAGCAGAAACCGTCCCAGGCACAGCTCAGATCAGCCCAAACTGGGAAGGCCCTGTCCCCAGTTTCACCAAACAGAGCAAAGTGGGATCTTGGCAGAGCTGCCAGCCTGGAACATGGAGGTGAATGGGAATGTGAATGGGAACACCCTGAGGCTCAAACCCAAACTGGGGTTGGTGCTTGGGACCAAAGCAAAGCATCCTAATCCTGTGATGCCTCCAGGCATCAAAGCCCAGACTGGTTCCCAGAGCTGGTTCAGCTCCTGAGACCAGCCAGCTGCCAGCTCTGCCCAACCTCAGCCTGCTCCCAGGGCAGGGAAAAAATCCCAGGAAAATGGGTTGAAGGAGGTGAGCAGCGGGGATGGCAGCTCTTGGGTTTAGCTGCAGTCGGGTTCATGAGTCACGTTCACGAGGAAGAGGAAATGCTGAGTGGGCAGTGGGAGGTCGGTGGCCTCCTCTGTGAGCTGCTGATTTCCACTGGGATAGACTGCCATGAGATCCACACCCAAACCTGCTGAATCCCTCTTCGGGAAAGTCCAGGAGCAGAACATCACAGCGAGTGGAACACCTTTGTCAGTAGCTGAGCCAGGTGAAAATGAGAGGGCAGAAGTCACTGATGACATCCGAGCCCTCACGGAATTTCCAGCTGCCCACACAGAGTGCTGTTATAAACAGGCTGTTTTTCCTCTCCAAACACAGAGCTGGGAGAAGAAACCCTCTCAGAGATAGGAGAGGGACCCAGGACTCAGAGGTTGGGTCAGGCTGTGCCACCCAAGCCTTGCTGCTGCACATGAACCCTGGTAGGAAATTACTCTGCTGAGAAAAACCTTCCCGGTCCCCAGACAGGAGGGAAAGTCACCCACTGCAGCCTGAGAGCAGATCTGAACAGGGAGATTTATAATCCCTTCAAAGCTCTGACTTTTAAATGTTTATCCTGCTGTCCTGGCTGGTTTCACTGCCCACACACCAGCTCAGGGTCTCCTCTAATTCCTCTTCCAAACTCCAGCTCTGTTCCTTGGCACCACCTCTGGGTGGACCTGAGGAACCCTGAGCAACCTCAACAAAATTCCTTCAAAGTTGTTCTCCCACGCTCTCAACTGCAGCCAGGAATGAGAACCAGTTCCACGGACCAACCCCTGAAAGAACCTGTGCAAGGAACCCTCCACCATTATTCATTTCCATTGACAGGAGTTAAATAATTAATTGAATATTGAAGCTCATTTTTCCAGCCTAATCTGTCCCGTGGGCTGCAGGTGCTGGGTGTTCCCTTGGGTTTAGGTGTCTGACAGGTTGGGCACGGGGAGCAGGGCTGGAAGCCCAGGGCTCCTCTGCTGATGGCCACGTTGGCGAGTCATGACGTGAAGATGGACCCAAAAATCTCAACAACTCCCACATGAAATCAGTCAGGTCTGCGCCCCAAGACACAGGAAAGGCAGGCAGGAAGCCCTGGAGATGTCACTCAGATCTATTTATAGCTGGCCACTCATTTTCACTCAGATCAGACAAGAACCAACAGGAACTGGTTTGATTTTATAATTTCCCAGAACAGCACTTGGTGCAAATCTGGGTTGTACTGGTGAAACTGGTGAAACTGGAAGCAGCACTGGCAAGGTTCAGCATCCTGTCAGGACCATGGTTTGAGTCTCCTTGTGCTGGCAGCAATGATCCCACACAGCAAAAATAATCCCTGATAGCACAGCCTGGGTTTGGGATTGCTTTGGGGTTGCTCCTGATGGGCAGGGGCAGCTCAGGTTTGGGATTGCTTTGGGGTCATTCCCGATGGACAGGGAACAGCCCGGATTTGGGATTGCTCTGGGTTTGTTCCTGATGGGCAGGGTATGGAGCAGTTTTGGGATTGCCCATCCTGCAGCAGCAGCACAGGGGTAGGCAGAGGGTGGCTGTGGGGCACCAGCTCTGAACTGACCACCCCCCCCCACCCCCCAGGTCTCTGCTCTCCTTGTCCCCTCCTGATGTCACATGGCCACAAAGCTGCTTCTCCTGTGCACCTGCCTGCATTTAATGCCAGAATTAATGCACTTTGTTCAGTGCTGTTTGCTCCAGAGGTGATGGGCACGGCCAGGGACCTTCTGCCTGTACCTCACCCCTTCCCTGCATTTCCTTCTCTTGTTCCTGATTTATAGGTGAAGATAAGAAAGGCTGGACAATGCCTGCAGTGTCCAAGTTGTCTTTCCAGGTCGTTCATCCCAGGGGACTGTGCAAGAGGAGGAACTGAGGAGCTGATTCCTGGAGGAATTCCTGGGGGTTTTTTTTGGTTTTTTTAATCTTAAATAACAGAAACTTGCAATAATTTTTATTTAACTTGCAGTAACTTTGATTCAACGCAGCGTTCCTTAGTTCAAAGAAAAACCTGAAAAACCTCACTTTGCCTTGACCTGGCTGCATTCTTCTAATTACTGGTGTTTCATTATTTATGCACTCCGTGGCAGCTCTTCCCAAGATTTAGGATCACTCACATTCCTGGAGCTGCTGTTCTGACCTCGCTGCTGGCTGCTCATTAAGCCCGAGCTGCTCAGCTCTTGATTAACACTTGAGCTGTGTGGGAGTGGGAGTTTGTGAGAGCCGAGCCCGCTTGTGTTTGTGCCACAAACACGGGCTGCCTGTGCAGATAACGATCTGCTCTCCTGCTCAGGGAGCCTCACTGACTCACAGCTGCCCAAAATGGGTGAGTTTACAGTAAATCTGCAGGAAAACCTCCCTGACTCCCACCAAGGACCTGGTCGGCTCTTGCTGGCCCTGAACCAAGCTGAGTCCTCAGTGCCCCGGCGCTGCCCGATGCAGAAATGCTCCATAAAAAATCACCAAGGGTGGAAAAGTCCTCCAAGATCGAGTCCAACCTTCGACCCAACACCATCCTGTCACCCACACCCCAGCACTGAGTGCCACATCCAGCTGTTTCTTGAGCACTTCCAAGGTGTTCCACCACTTCCCAGTGCTGGACACCCCTTTCCATGGAGAAATCCTTCCTGGTATCCTCGTCCCCCTGCGAACTGAAACGTGGGAGCCCCCAGGGACAATCCCCAGGCCTTTTCAGAAGGAAAAACGTTGAATTCCACAATGCTTGCAAGGCCCATGGAGGGACCTGGTGATGTGTGAAGGCTCCTGACAGTGGCAGGACCAGGGAAAAGCTGCTCCTGGGGAGCTCAGGGCCCCTCTACCCCCTTCTGAATCCCTTCCAGAGACCTCGTGCTTCCCCATTCCAACGTTAGCAGAGATCCAGAACTGAGGGGATGGTTCTGCTCAAGTGCTTGGGAGTCTCAGAGAAAAAGAGGCTCGGGGGGGGGCCTTCTCCCTTCTACAAGTCCCTGACAGGAGGGTGGGGCGGGGTGAGGTCGGTCATTTCTCCCAGGTATGATGGGACAAGGGGAAACAGCCTCAAGCTGTGCCAGGGGAGGCTCAGACTGAACATCAGGAGCAGGGTTAAAAAGCCCTGGCACAGCTGCCCAGGGCAGTGGTGGAGTCCCCATCCCTGGAGGGATTTAAAAGGGGTGGCACTTAGGGACAGGGTTAGTGGTGGCTTTCCCAGTGCTGGGTTTAACCCTTGGATTAAAGGACCTTAAAGGCCTTTCCCAGCCTCAGCAATGCTGTGATTCAGCCACTCCAGTGCTTCACCCAGCCCAGGCTGACCCCCTCAGGGGTGACCACTTTGCTGTCACTTCCCAGCCAGGAGCTGAGCTGCACGGGCTGCCCTGGCTGGTGCCTTGGGTTTGAACTTTTCTATTTTCCAAACCCTGCCCTGCCCAGTGTGTAACTCTGGAGTTTCCTGTTCCCTGTTCAGTGCTGCTCTCTGTGCTGGGCACACACAACAAAGCCTCTCCGGGGCTGCTCTCCAAGGACACCCAGACCCTCCTGGACCCAAAAAAGTATCAACCAAAAGCCTCTGAGAGGGGGGCAAGCTGAGGGGAAATTCCATCATTACTGAAGCTTTAATTGGAGAATTAACCCTGAGATGCAAATGAACCAAACCTATAAAAGTGGGAAGAACTCGTGGCCTCTCAGGGTCCATCTCGGGGCCCATCTGGGCAGCAGCCTCTGGCTCCCCAGGGGTACCTTTGAAGGCCTTTCCAATAAATCCCCACCTTTATTCCCTTTACTCCTGTCTGGGGTCTGCCTCTCAAGGCATCAGCCTCAGCTTGGACAACACCAAGGCTTCCCTGAGCCCTGAGCTGCCCCAGAACTGCCCACAGCCACTGGACAGGGGGTTCTGCCTGGGGCAGGGCCAGGTGGAAGTTCCGGCTCCCCCAGCCCACTGTGGTCTCTGAACATCTGCAGCAGATGTTGGAGCTGCTCCATCCTCCCCTTCCAGCGGGGCATGGCAGCTCCTGTGCTCCAGGAGTGCCTGGAGCAGGGACATGACCTTCTGCAGCCCTGCTGGAGGGACTCTGGGCAGGTTAGGAATGTAGAAATATGGAAATAATGCAGCTCTGGAGTTGGCTGAGACACCAAAGCAGCTTCTCCGTGCTTGCAGTGCCGGGGGCTCTGCTGGCTGTGAGGCTTCTCAGTCTTTGAAATCCCCAGTGAAGGGGCCACCAGCAGCTCCCAGCAGCACACAATGAACGTGTTGGGTTCCTTTTTATTGTCAGAATATTCCTATGGGCACAGAGGGTGAAAGCTGCTGCCAGGGGGGAAGAGCTGGAGGAGCCCTGGATGCTCTCAGTGCTCCTCAGACACAGCAAGAGGAGCTCAGTCTACACAGACCAGACCTGAATGTCCCCCATGGTTTAAAAATTAAAGAATAAAATAAACACCAGCCCTGGGGCTCAGTCCTGTGATCCCAGCGAGTTGGTGAGGCTGAAATGAGTTATTTTGGGAGGGTGATTTGAGCCTCAAAATGTTGAAAATGTGACAGGTTCAGGAGAGAGCAGTGAAAGAGATGAAGGGCCTGGCTGAGCTGATTGATGAGCTCAGCCCTGGGGGATGGAGATGAACATTAATTGTTGGCCAAGAGCCATGGGGGAACATCTGAGAGCGAAGGAGAAGCACCTGAGGAGCACAAGTCTCTCTCAGAGAGGAAAAACTGGTTTGGATGTGCTGATAAAGATGATAAAGGGATAAAGCAGAAGCAATGAATCAGTGGAAAGGAAGTCTGGGTACCAAGAAACATTTCCAAGCAAGAAGATTCCTCAGGATGTGGGACAGGGGGAGAGTGGAAGTCCCATTGCCAGGCAGTGGAGCAGGGAATGGGAACAGCCCTCCCCAGGCAGGAACACCCATGATGAGCTCACAGGACTTTCCCATGTCCAGTTCCTGCAATCCTGAGTTCCAGTGGGGAAAATCCTACTTTCAGTGTCTTTCTGGGGCCAATGTGATTTCCAGTTCCACCAGTCTTCTGTGGAAAACTGAAAAGTACTAAACACAGAAGGATTTTGCTCGCGCTGGGGACATTTTCAGAGGTGTTTTTGTGTGAAAGGAGAGAGGAGCCCTCCCCTTGCACAGCAGTAAATATTCTCTGGCACTTTTTTTATAGCTCAGTGATCAGGACTGAGGTGAAAAAATAACTCATTCTGCACGGTCTGGTGAGTTTGTGGTGTTTGTCCTTCCTGTGCTCTCAAGGGGAGGTTGCAAAATCCACCTCTCCCTTCGCTTTTCCATGCAGGAAAAGCACCTCTGAGGTGACCTTGCAGCTGAACATCCCATGGCAAGCAAAACCCAGCACTTCCCTCTTGGATGGGACACCAGAAGGAGCAGGGGGGAGTTAATGCTGCCCCACAGAAAACCTTTGGGGCCCTCATGTTCTGCTCTTCCCCACCCCGGCTGGACCTGGGGCACAGCCAGAACCCATGGACCCAGTTCTCCCATGAATTTCCAGGGAGAACACCATGGTCAAGGGAATGGGGATTGATGCTGGAGATCCCTCTAAGCTCTGGGGGATGTTCCTGGCAGTGTTTTGGGGCACTGAGAGCAGAGTTCTTATTTCCCCCACAGCCTCTTCACAGGGCCAGCAGCTTTTATTCAGCACTTCCAGCAGAGCTGGGCTGGAAATCCCTCCACATCCCAGGGAATGCAGCACCCTGGCAGCTGAGCAGGGCCTGTCCTGCCCCTTGCTTGGGCCCAGCTGAGTTCCCAGAAGGGCCAGGAGCTCTTTAACCCCTGTGATGTGATTTTGGGGAGGTGCAGACAGCACTAAGCACCCCTGAGCGTTCTGCCCGTGCCTCTGGCATCCCTCACCCTGCTCTGCTGTGGCTGTGGGGCTTTTCCCCAGACTCTCATCTGCCTCTGCACCCAAATGACATTCCTTGGGGCAGGATTTGCTGGATGCTTTCCCAGCTCAGCCATGGCTCTGGAGTGTAGATGCTGACAGAGCTTTAGCAGTGAATTTCTTCAGCTCTCTAGCATTTTGTGAGCGCTCTGTGTTTCCCATGCAAGCTAACCAAAACAAAGTTACCAGTGTTTATCAATATCCACACCTGCACTTGTTTTTCCCAGATTGTTGTGGCTTCAACCAGAAAAACACTTGGGAATGGATGTGTTAGAGTTGGGCCAACCCCCTCAGGGGGCGGATGGCCAGATAACCAATTACTTTTCGCCATTTAACTCACTTTTTAAACTAACGTATAAAAACCTGGGGGAAAAAGACATTAAAAGGGCTTTGCCACCTTTTCTACTGACCTGGACTCGTGTGTTTTTTCTATGCATCCGCGTTACAGCAGCAACAGTGGAGTCTGTGCCCAGTCTGCCCAGTTTGGCTCTGACAGGGCCCCCTCCCATCCCTCCCCCTCTGTCCTGGAGGTGACCACGACTACAGGACCTTGCTACAGAAACTGGGAGATGCTTTTCCACTTTGGTTTGTGGGCAGGTGCTCAGCCTCATGCTCCTCCTTGGGGCTGCGTTAGTGAAACAAAGCTCTGCCTGTGTGTCCTGGGCTGCAGTGTATTCTGTCCCCATCCTCAAGAGTTGCTGAGACCAGGTGGGGCAGTGTTTCCTTGCCTCCTCCCTCGGGACTCTCTCCCTGATCAATGGCCCATCAGTGCCCTGCCCATGGCTCAGAGATAACTCCCTCCGGATTATCTTCTGTTAATGAGGCCATCAATGCCTTGCTGAACAGCTCACAGATAACTCCCTCCAGAATATCTTCTGTTAATTGGCCCATCCACGCCTTGCCTCATGGCTCATCAGCCCATTGTGAGATGCTCCACCCAGAAGGAGGAACCAACCATTCCATCCTGGATATAATCCGGGATTCCCAACACCACAGACAGCCCTTTCCAGTGGATTCCCAGAGGAAGGAAATCCTGCCCAGTGAGAATTCCTGTTCAATCCCTAGAACACAGACTAAGAAAGGAATGTTTACTGGATATTCCGAGGAAGAGCAGACCTTTTCTCTGCAGAATCACTGCCTCAACAGAGCCACATCCACCACTTCAGGAGGGCAGCCACCATTTCATTGTACTGCTACCCCCACCCTGACTAAGAGGGTGTCAGGTTGTATCCTGACTCTGTCAGTTTGAACCAGTGTTTTCTGGTTTGTTGGGGTTTTTTTTAAATTTCTTTATTAAATTGCTATTCTGACTTGGTGCCTCCCACTGGTTTGTTTTTCAAACTGTGATATTTTATTTCTGCTGGGCGCTCCCACCTCTGCCTGTGGAGCCCTGTGTGTGAAAGATCAGAACCCCAGATAAAAACAGGGGGGCAAACCACACCTGGATGTGCTCATGAGCAATCTCCTGGATCTGCAACAAACGTCTAACAGGAAAAGTCATGGTTTGCACTGAAAACCCAGCACTTTCCACTTGCCCTGCAGATCTCAACGACAGATCCGGCTGCAATTCTGCTTTTCAGGGTGTTCAGTGCTGCCAGCACCTTTCCAAAATCGAGTTGTAAGGGTTCACTCTGCTTCAGAGACTGACACTGGGAGTTTTATAGTGAGACAGAAAGCAGGAGAGCCAAAACCCTGAATAATCTGCTCTTCCCTGGCCCAACCTGTCCCTCCTGAGTTACTTCAGAGGCTTTGGCTGAGGGATTGTTCAGAGCTTTACAGAGGAACAAATCAGTTGGTTTTGTAAGAGACTTGAAGGGTTTAAAATATTCAGGCCCTGGGGGGTTTTTTGGCCAAAATAAGAGGGAATCTGGGGAAAACGTGGCTGTGTTGGGCATCTTGGACGCTTGAAAGAAGGATTTTCTGTGAGATCTGAGCTTGGGGTTGGAGTCAGTCACTGAGAGATGCCAGGGCTGGGGTCTCTTCCAGCTCTGCCTCTGCCTGTCTTTTCTGTCCAGTTAATTCCTAACAGGCAGAAACATCTCTGAAGTGCTGGGAGAGAGTGACTGGTTTGGGTGAAATCATCATAAAAGAAGGTTTGAGGCTTCACATATTTTCTGTGAGTGCTGGAGTGCTCCTGGTGTCATTGGTGGGTCAAATAACCCCAGAAATTGTGCTTTTGCTTCTCAGGGATTTCAATTTTCTCATCCAGTGCTGCCCAACCCAGCCCAGGGAAGAATCCAGAGTGTCCCATTCGCTCCATCCCGTCCACTCCAAGCCCTTTGCAAAGCTCTGGGTGGGTGAACTGGGAGGCTCAAGGTTCTGCTTTGGGATTTATATCTTGCAACAGAGGGTTTTCTGAGCATCCGAGAATATCCTGAGCTGGAAGGGACCCTCAGGGATCCTCAGCCCAGTCCCTGGCCCTGCACAGACACCCCAACAATCCCACCCTGGGCATCCCTGAGAGCGCTGTCCAAACGCTCCTGGAGCTCTGGCAGCCTTGGGGCCGGGACCATTCCCTGGGCAGCCTGGGCAGTGCCCCAGCAGCCTCGGGGGGAAGAACCTTTCCCTGAGCTCCATCCCAAGCCCTGATACAGCTGCAGCTGTTCCCTGGATGTGTCCAGGAAGGATTTAAAATTGCTCCTGTCTGCTCTGTGAGCTCAGAGCCCCCACCTGGAACACCTGCAGGGGTTATCCCAAAAGCTTTTCCCTGTTCCCTGTCCTTTCCAAGGCTTGACCCCAGGTTTTGTCCAGGGTGAGGAGAGCTTTGCTCCTTGCAGAGGTGCTGATGCTGCTCTGCCCCCGTGTGCCACATCAGCTGAGGATTTTGGGGCAGCTGAGGGGTGACACTGATGATCCCTGTCCCTGACGTGAGGATGATGAGGGAGGCAGAGGAGCTCCCAGCAGTGGGCTGGAGTTTTCCCAGGTAAAAGCCTCGTGTTTGCACTGTTCTGCCCCCAGGAAGCACATTCCAGCTCTAGGAATCTGGGATCTGGGGTGGGCCTTGAGGGAACAATCCCTTGGTCACCTTTACACCTCCTCTGCTACAGCCAGTGAGGCTCAGAGCTGAAGTTCTTGTGCTGTTCTAAAATCCCATGGGATTTTCAGAAAAATCTGGCATTACCTGAAGCCTCTTACCCCATTTCTTGTGCCAGAGCCCTGAATCTGTTTGAGTTCTGAACTCCCTGCAGGAATTTTGTGTTGTCCCCTCCCCTCAGGGACACCCAGGAGGTGAAGTGGTTGCTTTGCCGTGAACTTTGGGATCATTCAGAATAAAAAGAATAAAGAGAATAAAATAAAAGAATAAAACATCAGTGGGTGACTCACAAGGTTCAAGTGACAAGTGCTGCATAAAGTTTCACATTTTTCAGCATTTATGCTGTGGGGTTTGGGTGCCTCTGTCCCTGCTGAAGGAATTCTGTCCCCAGGGAACTCCTGGATGCTGCTGGAAGCCAAAGAATGACTGGACAGGCTTCAGTTCTATGATTTATCTAAGCAGGGCTTGGCCAAGCTTGGCTTGAACTGGAAGATGCTGGGAGGGTCAACCCCAGTGGTCAGCAGCAGTCTGAGGTCCTGCTTCCCCTGGGAATGTCCTGCTAGGTTGGGAATTGAGGTCCCCACATTCCCCCTTTGGTTCCTGCTGCTCCCAGGGATGGCTCCTGGATTGCCCAGGGAATGTTTGACACCCCAGGAAACGCCCTCCAGGCTCTGTGGAGCAGAGCCAGAGCAATGGAAACCTGGGCTGATGGAACCTGCACTGGATCTCCTGGCTGGAGGGGCAGAAAGTGGAAAATTAAAAGAAGAAAGTTTTAGAACAGGGAAGTTTATTGAGGATCAGATGCTCTGGTTGGAGTTTTGAAAGAGGAAAACCTGAAGCTGAAATCCAACCTGCAACAAGGAAGGGAATTCTGCAGGATGCAGCTGAGGGCCCAAAATCCCATGTGTGGAATGTCCTGGTGATGGGCAAAGCTCTGGAAGGGGCTCCAGGGAGTGGGAGCTCCAACTTTGCCTGAGCAGAGCTGGAACTTCTTTTCAAAGTGGGGAGAGAACGTTCCTTTCTTAGTCTGTGTTCTGGGGATTAAACTGGAATTCTGGCTGGGCAGGATTGCAGCGTGGCCAGAGGAAATTCCTGAAGAGGAAACCTTGAAGAGGGAAATTCTGAAGAGGGAAATTCTGAAGAGGGAAATTCTGAAGAGGAAAGTTAAGACAGCTGGGAAGTGAAAGGGTTGGACATCAGTTCCTGCAGGAAACCCTCCTGTCTGCGGGGCCAGGACATCCCTGCACGTGAGCAGGGATTTGTGGGGGGCAATGGGAATGTGCTCCCACGTTCCCTGAGTGTGGCAATGCTCCCCTCACTGGCAGCTTGGTGTCCCTATTTTCCAAGCAGAAAGCTGAGGCAGAGGGAAATAAAAGGGTCAGGTCTGCCCAGGGCATTTTGGGGTTTTTTTTTAACAGCAAAGGGGTTTTGTTCCAATGATTTGGGTGGGATGTGGGGAAATTGAGTTATTTCGGACTGGTTCACATTCTGTCCTTGCTGCCCCCTTCACTGAGGCTGGAATTTGATTCCTGGTGCTGTTTGGAGTTTGTGGGAGCTGCCCATGGTCCCCATGGGATCTGTCCTGTGTGCTGGGCTCTCTCGGCTGTGCCCATTCAATTCCACACCCAGCAGAGCCTTTCCTGGCACCTCTGGGGCTCCGCAAGGCTAAATCAGCACACCCAGGGATCAAAGCTGTGTTTAAAAATGCTCATTCCTGCTCTAAGGACTAAGCAATACACTTCCAGCTTGTATTTCAATATAATATAATATCATATATCATATCATATATTTCAATGTATTTCAATATATTTCAATACATTTCATTATATTATATTAATTGTATTTATTATATCTGTGTCTATACTTTAGGATATACTTACAGCCTGTATTATGTAACCCAAGCATTAAACACTGGGGGTGCTCACCTGGAGAGGAGAAGGCTCCAGGGAGAGCTCCGAGCCCCTTGCAGGGCCTAAAGGGGCTCCAGGAGAGCTGCAGAGGGACTGGGGACAAGGGCTGGAGGGACAGGAGCCAGGGAATGGCTTTCCAGTGCCAGAGGGCAGGGCTGGATGGGATCTTGGGCAGGAATTGTTCCCTGGGAGGGGGGGCAGGCCCTGGCACAGGGGGCCCAGAGCAGCTGTGGCTGCCCCTGGATCCCTGGCAGTGCCCAAGGCCAGGCTGGACATTGGGGCTGGGAGCAGCCTGGGACAGTGGGAGGTGTCCCTGCCATGGCAGGGGCGGGATGGAATGGGCTTTAAGGTCCTTCCCACTCCAAATCATTCTGGGATTCCACTGCTTTAATTCCCAACCCATCCATTTGCTGTGACCACTTTATTCTTCCTATGAATCCACAGAAATTCCTGGGAAATCAAGCACTGAGCACAATTTGTGAGGCCTTCAGTCACCAGGTAACAATTATTTGTACTTTTGAGTATTTCCAAGCCTCCATAACTCCCCGCTTTGCCCCACAAAGAGCTGCTCCCTGCTCCTTTCTCTTCCCAGCCACGTCACCCAACTCAACCCCAAATATCAGAGGTGAAAAAAAATCCTTTCATTGCCACCCTTTGCCTTCAGCCTCTCTGTTTTTGTGCTCCCAGTCCCACCTGCTCAGGGTTTGGGTGAGGAAAAGCTCGGCTTAACCGACACATCTTTGTCCTTCCTGACCTTTGCAGCTCAAGCCAAGTTTTCCATGCCTGGTTGAGAGGGTTTGGATCACAGATGGAAGCTGGGAATTCCCAGGATTTCTGCTTTTAGCAGAGCTGGGTGCTTTACAGAGAGACTACGGCATAATCCTGGTTATCTGAGGGTTTCCAGGAAAGCCACTTTCCTACCATCTTAACAGGAATTACCTTTTAAAGTTTTATATTTATGTGTGTGAACTCTAAATCCTGCCATGGCACCACCCACGTTTCTTTAGGAAACCCCATCCCTGGCAGCACAAGCAAATTTTCTGGAGAACTGGCTCCCTCTTCCCAAGAGGGAAAAGGAAGATGAGGGATTGAAAACAGCAGGATCATAAATAAATACATCAGGGAGCACAGCCCCACGGATCCATTTGTTCACCCCCTGCCAGTGAGGAGCCTGATCCCTTCTCCAGTTCTTTCCTGGGGTGGGTTTCCCTGGGGGGTTCATTCCCAGTCTAATAGATAGGAAAGGTTTTCTGAGGTTCAAACCCACCTTTCTCTTGTCCCAGGGGACAGGTTATTCCCTAACACCCCAGACCATGTTTGGGTGGCCTCGGAGCTGTGCCTGTTCTCCCCAGCGGGATGGAGAGGAGACGCCAAAGAAACCCAAGGAAATAAAAGTGAGTTTGTCTCTGGATCTCAGCCTGTTTGTTGTTAGGTTGGCCAGCAGCAAATCCCTGGCATGCTCTGGAGCGTTTGGAGCATTATCCAGCAGGTGCCAGGTATCCAAAATCCTCCCACATTTCAACCAAGATCCTAAATCCTTCCACATTCCAACCAAGATCCTAAACCTTCCCACATTGCCACCAAGATCCTAAATCCTCTCATATTTCAACCAAGATCCTAAATCCCCCCCCACATTGCCACCAAGATCCTAAACCTCTCCACGGTGCCTCTGAGGCTCACAGGAAGTTTAAAAAGAAACTTCCAGAGTTCTGATGCCATGTCCAGAGGCAAAGGGAAGGGATGGCTGGCCAGGAGTGTTGGGCCACGAGCCGTCATCCCATCATCTTCTGACCTATCTAAACCCCCTCAGCTTCAAAAATGACATGATGCCCCCAGCTCAATCCCGTTTTTTTTGCAGTGAAGTGATCAGTGGGAAGAGCAAGGTCACAAGAGGAATTAATCTGGAACCTCAACACCAACATTTCTCAGATCTCCCCTCGGAACCGCGGGTGCTGCAGAAAGGCAGCGGGCAGGAGCAGAGCAGCCATGACACAACCGCCACCCAAGCAAACACAAAGCGCCTCTTACCTGCTCTGCCGAGGAGCACGGTGGCTCTGGGGACTCCCCCACGGCAGCTGGGAAGCAGGGAAGGAGAAAAGTGGGAAAATGATCTCTGCTGGGTGAGGGTTGCGCCGATTTTGGGAAAGAAGAGGCCGCAGCATCCAGTGAGAGCTGTGGCATTCGCAAACCACCGCTCGCTGGGTTTCTCTGAAATGTGACCCTATTTCCTTGTTGCACAGGAAAGGAAAGGAGAGCAAACAAAAGCTGTGCAGCTTTGAGGAGTGAAAGAGCTCTGAGATCTTCCCCTGTGTTGAGGCAGGGGGTCTGCTGTGGAAGAGAACACATCAGAGGGAGGTGGTGAGGAGCTGTCGTTATTTAAATGAAGGTTTTAGGGGGAGACGTTGCTTGGGGAGCAAAGTTCCCTTCTTGAGCAGCTCCCACTGAGCAGATGTTGGTGGGAAAGGGAATCTCTGTTCATGAGGGGCTTTGCCACAGGATCGCAGAATCAGCTGGGCTGGAAAAGTCCTCTGAGGACTGTGACCGTGCTGTGCCCCATCCCCACCCTGTCCCCAGCCCAGAGCATTGAGTGCCACGTCCAGACCTTCCCTGGGCACCTCCAGGGATGGGGACTCCAAACCTCCCTGGGCAGCCCCTTTTGATTCCTGACCACCCTTTCCATGGAGAAATTCCTCCTGGTGTCCAACCTGAGCCTCCCCTGGCCCAGCCTGGGGCCATTTCCTCCATCCTGTCCCTGTTCCCTGGGAGCAGAGCCTGACCCCTCCCGGCTGTCCCTCCTGTCAGAGCCGTTGTCACGCCAGGCTGTGCCTCTTGGAAATCACAGAGGAGTAAGGAAAACTGAATTTCTTTGGATTTTCCACATCCAAGCCAGGATGAGAAAGGCCCTCTGTGAAGGGCTGCTTGGGAGTTGTGGTTTGTGATGGACCAGAGCTGGCTCGGGAACCCAAAAAACCTCTCGTGGCCTGGTTCTCCTCCCTATTTCTGATCAGTGATCAGCTCTTTGTGGTGCCACAGTGGCCAGAATGTTGTCACCTGGGCTGGGCACCTTCCAGCTCCAGTGCCACCACTGACAGCTGGGCTGGGGACCATCCAGCTCCAGTGCCACCAAGGGGTGTTTATGCTTTGTGGGGCTTCCAGCTGCTCCTCAGGACCAGGTCTCCCTTTCCACAAGGAAAAATCCCCGTGTTTCATCCCCATCTTGCTGCCACCTGGCCTGGAACTGATGGGCCCAGGGACAAGGACCCACCTTGGACAAAGGCTGTGGCACCACAGAATCATGGAATGCTTTGGGCTGGAAAGGAACCTTCAAGCCCATCTTGTTCCAACCCCCTGCCATGGGCAGGGACATCTCCTGTTGGATGAGGATGCTCCAACCTGGCCATGACTAATTCCTGCTGAATGCAAAGAGGTGTCCCAAGGACAAGGTGTTCCAAGAATGGGAAATCCCCAAGGTTCTTTCTCTTGCTGGCAGAAAATTGTTCTGTAGCAGTTGGGACTAAGGCCCTGACCCCAGCAGGATGAGCTTAATGATGTCCAGGACTGATTGGAATGAAAGAATTTGGGAATAAGTTTGGATTGGCAGAGTACAAGGTGTCCCTGAGCATCCCTCAGCCCCATGGAATGTCGTTGCCAAATCCCTCCAGGAGCCCTTTGTTTACGTTTTCACCTGGAGCTGTTCACAACCTTTACCCAGAAGCTTTTCCCAAGGACAAGGTGAGATCCTGAAGTGAAAATGCAGCACCCCAACACCCCTCCCCCGCAGTGCCCCCAGCAAAACCCACCTGAACGTTTGTCCTTTGCCCCAAAATCCCCACAAAATTCTGGGATCCGGCACAACGATGTCAATAATTGCTTCTTGATGGCTCCGCTCTCAAAGCCTGTGGCTCCTTCCAGACGGAGTTACACGTTTGGGAAACACCGACCCCATTTTATTTAACACCTGGGACTAATTAAGCCCAGCTTTACTGTTGGGCAATTAGTTTACATGTCTGTGCCCCGGTGGAAAAACAAACCCGTTTGTTTCCAGCTCGTTTCACTCGCAGGTTCTCAACCTGCAGCCTCTGGGCTCCAAACAAAGCCGAGCACTTTGTTTATTGCTGCAGTAGCTGAAGGGCTGAATGGAGCTTTGTTGTGTTGGGTGCTGAACGGCCATAAAAAGGGTGAGTCTGTGGCCAAGGAGCTTGTCCCAACATGGACTTGGGGCCAGGCTGTGATGTAGAGCCAGAGCTGGGAACTCTGCCCAGGCCCTGCAGTTCAGACATAGCGAGGGAGGGAGAATATTTCATTTTATGGACAAAATGCTTACACAGAATTACCCCAGCAGGCCTCAGCATCGTTCCCTGTGTGTCCCAACAGCAACTGGGACAGAGTCTGCAGCCTTTTCAAGCCTTCAGATGAGCCCTGGCCTCGGTGTCGTGTGGGGTGGACGCGTTGGGCGCCATCCAGCACCACCGGGAAGCGCCAAATTGGCCTGGAAGTGTCAGACTTTGTGCTTCCCTGGGGTTCAGGCCAACATCCCAGGGGGTTTCCATCATCCCAGCACGGTTTCCATCATCCCGGCAGGGTTTCCAGCATCCAGGCGGAGTTTCAAGCATTCCAGCAGGGTTCCCATCATCCCAGAGGGGTTCCCATCATCCCACAGAGATTTCCAGCATTCCGGGGGGTTTCCATTGTCCTGGAGGGTTTCCATCATCCTGGCAGGGATTCCATCACCCCAATGGGGTTTTCCATCATCCCCCCGGTGTTTCCATCATCCCAATGGATTTCCCAGCATCCCAGTGGGCTTTCCATCATCCTGGTGGTGTTTCCATCATCTCAATGGGGTTTCCATCATCCCAGTGGGATTTCCATCACCCCAGTGGGTTTTCCATCATCCCGGGGGTTCCCAGCATCCTGGCCAGACCCGGTGTGCTCCGTGCAGCCACAGGAGGGTGAAGTGTCCCCGGGCTGCTCCAGGTGCCAGGCACGCTCCTCTCCATCCCCCTGCCCTGGACAGCGAGGATTTCAACTATCTGCTGGAAATTCAGCCTCGTCTCCTGATCCCAGGGGGAGGAAGGAGCTAGGAGATTTTAGTGATGAAATCTGGGGCTTGTTGCTTACCTGCGAAACCATTTATTCAGGCAGATTTTCAGGTGGTTTCTGATACTGAAGTCATCTGACAAATAAACTTTCTAGCGACCTCAGGGACTGAAAATTTCTATTCTTGATGCTATTTATCACCTCCTCCTCTTTGCTGTGAGCCTCTGCTCTTTTTACCATTCCCCGTTTTCCAGGATTTGTGCAGGTGATGGAGGTCTTGGCTTGTGAGGATTGTGCAGCTCCATCCCCTCCTCAGAGACAGGTCAAGACTGGAGTAAAGTCCGGGTTTAGAGCTGGTCTGATGCAAATCTGAGGTTCCTCAGAGCAGTGCTGGATTGGGGGAATTTACCTTGTAAATTGGGAATCTCTAACTTTGTATTTACCACCCAGGAGGGGGGACTGGAAATCCTGCAAATCAGGGGAAAACAAGTTTTCCAAAGGGTCTGGCAGAACAGAGCCACTCTCCAGGGAAGGAAAGCTGGGAATCTGCCCCTCAGTCCCTGTTCATTCCACGCTGAGTATGTTTGAGACCAGCCCCAGCAGACAGAACACCCCTGGAATGGCACCAGGCCACGCTCGCAGCAATTAGTGTTCCCTTGGCCAGCAGCAGCACCATTCAATTAAATCCCAAATATTTTGTTCAGTTGCTCTTTTCTGGCTGTGCTCTGGGGGCTCAGACAATGGCCAGCGTGGCCTGGGGAGGAAGGAAACCACTCTGTCCACCCAGCCAGGGAACTGGCCCAAAATCCAGCCCAGCAATCAATCCCAGTCCCTTTGAACTGGGTTTTCCAGTGCAGAGCCAGCCCTTTCCAGTCTGGACAGAGAGAGTGGCTGCAGTGGAGCTGGGGGCAGTGATCTCCCACTCTCAGCCAGCTCCTCCTGGGAGCAAAAGATGTTTTCCCTGGTTTTTTTTCAGGGCTATTCAGATGAGCAAAAACCTTCCAGGCAGCACAAAATGCTGGGGGATGCAGGAGGTCCCTCCTGGGCATCTCCTGCTGCTGCTTCATCCCAGGAGGGGCATTCAGAGGGCTCCAGAAAGGCTTTAAACCAACTCAGGACAGAACACAAATCATGGCTGGCACAGCTCCTGCTCAGGTTCATCCTGCCCTGCTGACAGGAGAGGGTTTCCACCACAAAACCGCCACAGCTTCTTGCTTTTTCCGTCATCTCTTTGGGGCTTGTTTGGTTTTTTTCAGGCCAGAATCCCATCAGAACACGGGGCTGGCCAGGCCTTTGAGGCTTTTCTCTTTCTCCATCCCCATCTCACAGTCTGGTGGCTGCAGGCTGCTGCTGGGGCAGCCTGGGTGGCACCAGGGACCGTGGCCAGGAGCTCCCGTGGCTGTGCCTGGAAGGGTCACGGCAGGACACGAGGCTGCAGGGGCTGTCCCGGCATCCACACCGACTGCCCAGGGGTGCAAATCCCCTCCCGCTGCCCCAGAGCCCCCCCTGCAATCCCCTGCTGGGGTCTCATGTTCAGGGAGTTTGCTTGAAGACATCTATATTTTATATTTTATATATGACATCTCCCTCTGGCAACTTTTCAGCCCTTAATTCTTCATTCAAATCCTCCTGGAGGAAAAGGCACCTCCAGGGTGGTTTTGGGGTCGCTTTGTCCCCACAGAGGGCTCAGACTGGGGGTCCATCCACACCCTGGCGCTTCCATCCTTTCCCCAGAGCCCCTTTCTCTTCCCGGGGAAAAGCAGGGCAGCTCGGAAAGGCTCCTTTTCCCAGCATTTGCGGCACTGCCAGGTCATTCTCTCTCCACCAAGGCTCACAAACCCAGCTTTGGAATCGCAGAGCCGCCTTCCGAAGGGAGGAGGAAATGAGCTCCTGCCTTTCATTGTTGCTGATCGCTCGAGGTGTCCCGCGCGGGGTTTGGGGTTTTTTTGGAAACAAGCAGGATTTGGTTATTCCCGGTGGTTTTTCCCCGCTTTGGGGGTCGGGCTGCCCTCGGAGGGACAGCGGGGCAGGAGAACGCCGGGATCCCCGGAGCCAGCGGGGCCAGAATGATGTAACTGCAGAGGGAAGGGACTTCTGCAAACTCCGGCGGGTTCGCGAGGGCTTTTTTTCGATTCAAAGCCAATCCCTGCCACTGCTGAGAGCTCGGCCGCCTTTCAGGCCTTTTCCTCACACACTCCCCGGGTTTTTAAAAGCATTTGGAAAGCTCCGGTTGAAATGAAGGATGGGGTGGTGGTTGTTGTTGGGGAGGGGGGAAAAACCAAACCAAAGCCAATCCTGGCTTGCTTTATCTGCTTTGTCCGCCACTATCAGCACGGGATCTCTGCTTTATGGCTTTTCCTGGGATGTTTTATCCACCGGGGAGCCGCCGGCATCGCCTCCAGGGCTGCCCCGAGCTCCCTCCCTGCTCCTCCACAGAAAGGCTGATTAGTTTTATACTCTTTCAGCCAAGACCTGCCTTCTGCACTGATGTCAGCAGTCAGGGCGGGACTTTTCCAGCCTTGTGGGTTTGGGGATTTTTTTTTTTTTTTTTTTTTTTTTGTTAATCCTGGCAA
>VXAC01004165.1:238994-265218 GCA_013399225.1 Rhipidura dahli | reverse complement strand
TTCTCCTTTTTTCTTTTTTTTTTTTTTTTTTTTTTTTTTCTCGAGCAGCCCCTATCCATGTGCTGCCTCCGAGCCGCTCTCTTATTACTGCTCACTTCCTGAAAGGAGACTTTTTAGCAAAGCTTCCAGCTCCAGCTCTGCCTGGGTCTGACAGAAGAAGGTTCTTGAGGAAGGCGACACAAACCCTCAGCCTGGAAACTTTCTGACACGCGCAGGGCTGAGGGGGAGAGAGAAGCTTTTGGCTGCTGCTGGGAAAAAGAAGAGGAAAAAAAAAGAGAGAGAGAGAGAGAGAGAGAGAGAGAAGCTGAAGGAATTAAAAGGGGGGGGAAAAAAAAAGGAGAAGAAAGAAGGGAAAGCACTCGAAAAGGTAAAACGCTCTTTAAAATATTTTTTCCAGAGGAGACTCTCTGAGGTTGGAGCGGGGTGGTCTGGGGTGGAGGGAACGCGAATGTTCTTTGAAATCAGAACCGTCTCCCTGGAGAAGGAATGAGCCCGGAGAGCCTTGCACGCTGGAAAAACATTTATGAGAATGAAAACCATGTTCACCCTTCCCCAACATTCAGAGTTTCCACAAAAACGCAGGCTTGTGTTTCAAAGTGGCTGCAGGCAGCAGGAGCCGGGATCTCGTGCGCTGCCTCCCCCGCCTCCCCCGGCCCCTCTCGGCTGCACTTTTTTCATTGCATTAACCCAGGGATCGAATGTTCGCTGCTGTAAACCCCAAATCTCCTCTGCGGGGCTGCCCGGGGCGAAGCTCTCGGTCACAGAGAGCAGCAGCCCCGAGCCCCGCTGCAGAATGAAGCGTTCCTCGCTGCCTTCATTCCTGAGAATAAACACAGCCCGCGCTCCCTCTCCCTCTTTCCCTGTCTCTCTCTCCATCTTCAGGAGCTACCAATGCCTCTCTCCCTCCTGATGTGCTCAGAGGATTTATAAAGAGTCTGCCCTGAAAAAGTTGCAGTGTCACTGACTCCGTGTGCATCCCAGGAGCTCGGCCCCACTGCTCCGCTCATTTCTTTCTTTGCTTTGATTCTGTTTTAAAGGTGTTTCCTTTTTTTAATTTATTTATTATTAAAAAAAAAAATCCCTCAGAAGATGTTGTTTTAAACATCAAAGTAAATATTAGTGATGGTGAGATGCCAGAAGATTATCTCATTAGAGCTGAAGGAGCTGGGCTATAAATAGAGAGGAGTTTATAAAATAACCTTGGCAAATATCTGCCAGAGGGGAAGAACCAACCAAGAGGGAAGCGCGGAGCTGCGCCGGGGGCAGGTACCCTCTGCAGCAAAATGTAACATTTCACCCCGAGGCCCATTGCTGGGGACTTTTTTTAGTGGTCAAGATGCAAACCTCGGGGACCGTTTGTGCTCCGGCTGCCATCCCTGCCCGTATCCCTGGTACTGGGCATGGCTCGGCCCCACCAGAGCTCTGCTTCTGGTCGTGCTCGGTCTTATTCTCACCAGCAGCGCGCAGCGGTGCCAGGGTGGGATGCGGGGCACCATTTGGCATGGCAGGAGGGCTCTGGGAAGTCTTTGTTCCCCTCTGCTCTCCCGAAACGCTCTGTGGGACGCCCAGGTGATTCCCAGCGCCGGGATGTTCCCCGTGCTGGGAACAGCCTTGCCGGGACTGCTCGGAGATGCCTCCATCGGTGAGGCTTCCTCCAGTTCTTGGGAGGTTGTTCCCAAAGTTTCTCCATATATGGAACGTGCTGAGTGCTCCAGTTGCTCCATCCTCAGCCTCCCGCTGTTCCTGCTTCGCCCCAGAGCAGCACCCTCTGCTCCCCTCCTCCTCCTCCTCCTCCTGCCATCCCAAAAACCTCCCGGCGCCTCTCGGGGCGGCTCCAGCTGCATTCCCCAAGCGGCTGCTCCTGGGCTGGAATGGGAAAGGTGCTGTCATCTCCTGCAAATCAGCTCTGCCCGGATAAGGCTGGGGGGCCGAGCTGTTTCCTTTGGCACGGGGAGGCCCCGATAAGCCGGGCCCGAGCAGCCGCTGAGAGGCTGAAGAGGAGCCCCGAGGGGAGGAAGGTGCTGCTGCTCAACATAAACAGTGTCTGCTCCTCCAACCTGAAACATGAGAGGCTCTCTTATCACCCATGGCTCCAGGCCACCCAGGGACTGCTGGGGAGGAGCCGCTGTTCTCACCATTCCATGAAATCCTGGTCCAGGGACAGCCTGGGCTCCGCTTCCCAAAGGAGCAGCTCTGTAGAGGGAGCACCCAGGGATGGTCCCGTGCGAGCCCTTATCTCCAGCTTATCTGAAACCCCCGGCTCCAAACCCCACTTCTGTGGCCAAGTTTCCAGCAATTAATTCCTTCAGAGCCAGGATGTGTTTGTCACGTCCTGTCCTGCCTCGGTCTTGGGTTAACACCAAATGAGCTCGAAACAAACCGAATTGGGACCGAACCTGTGACGTTTTCAGAAACAATCGCTGGGTGATGGCAGCTCAGATGTGCTGAAGGCACACGAGGCACAGAGGTCTTCGCTTGACCCCCAACACCGTAGGAAAATTTTGCAGGGCGAGGAGTTACAGACATTTCCCGGGAATCTGTGAGCAGGTCGGATCTCACGCGGCGACTGGGGAGTGAGACACGTGGAAAAGCACCAGCCTGGATGCAGCCTTGTTTTCCAGCACTGTGGGAGGTTTAAAGGGACACCACCCAAGCCAATTTTCCCACCTTGGTTACTGCGAGGGCCTTCAGTGAAGTCTGCAGCCGACTGGAGGGTTGGGAATCTCCATGGGGAAGCTGCCGGAAGATTTCAGCTCCGTCCGACTCCAGCGGAGCAACGGCAGCGCACGTGTGAAGTGCAGGGTCTCCATCCAGCTGCTCCCTTGCTGCTCCTCTCTCACCTTCTGCATCCTCCCAGGCTGGGAAATGCTTGGGATATTCCATGTCTGAGTGCTCAGTGTCTTTCATGGAATCCTGGAATGGTTTGGTTTGGAAGGGACTTTAAAGCTCATCCAGTTCCACCCTCTCCCATGGGCAGGGACACCTTCCACTATCCCAGATTGCTCCAAGCCCCATCCAGCTTGGCCTTGGACACTTCCAGGGATGGGACATGTACAATTTTACACTTCTGTTTATCACCCAACCCACCATTATCAATATTTTGTTTCCTACTCTTCCACAGTAGCTTAATTTAAAAGGAAAAAGGAGTTAAAATGAATCCATTCCTGTGCAGTCCTGCAAATGTTTTTGAACTCAATCACTCCTAAATGTTGGTCCCAACTGAGCTAAACTGGCAGGTGAACTCCTGGCCTCCTCCTGTGGGATTTGTGACCTCGGTGGGAAGTGATTTTGACCAAAATGAAAGTGCAAAGGATGAGTTTGGTCCTGTCAGGGTTAGGGGCTCTTCATTCCCTGGCCATGGAGGAAAGAGCTGCATTTGGGCCACACCATCTGGGTTCCCCTGAGTAAAAAACCTACAGAGAGGGGAAAAGGGCCCAAAACCTCTTCCCAGTAAAGTCCCAGAGCTCCCAAGGAGCCTGGACATGATCTGCAGGTCTGTCAGGGCTGGAGGGATTCCACAGCCCAAGTGTTCTGCAAGGCTTCATCCCTCAGGAGGCATCCCTGTCCCTGCAGGGCTCCCCTGGCTTGGGGGGGCCTGTCCTGGGGGCTGTGGGTGCCTCTGTCAGGGTCACTGTCCTGCACCAAGGGCACCCCAGGGTCACTGCCTGGAGGTGACCCCGTGGTCCTGCACCCACTGTTCCTTTGGCTGCCACCAAATCACTCTTGGTTTGTCTTGCTATGGAAGGAACATTGTCTGTGTCACCACAGTGTCACTTCTCTGACTGGCTCTGGTTTCCTGGGAGGACAGGGAGGCCCAAACTGGCTTTGCTGCTCTCCACAGCTCCCTGCATTTCCTCCGAGCCACTCCTGTGACCCCGCAGCACAGCCTGGGCTGGGTGGTCCTGATCCAACACCAAAGGTAACCAGTTCTGAGAGTGGGATGGGGCCAGAGACCCCTTCAACCTCACTGATTCCTTGATTCAGCCTGGCAGGACCAGCTCAGCGCAAGGAGCTGGAGCTGGGCCCTGCTGTGGGTCCATCCCCCTGGCCGGGGCTGGGCCACTGCTGGATGAGGCTGTGCTGTGACAGTGACAGAAGGAGCTGCTGAGCCCTGGGTTCACTGCAGGTCCCTCGGTGCTTCTCCCAGCTCTGCTGGGCAGCAGGAGTCACCTCAGAGGCTTTTCTTGGGAAATTCAATGGAAATTCAATGGAAATTCCCAGCTCCAGCCTGAGACTGTGGGGGCACAGGGTGCATCACCTGGTGACAGGGGCTGTAGGGGGACTTTGCCCTCCCCTGTAGCACATTCAGCCTGAAAACCAGACATGTCTTTGTCAACTGGGAGGGTGGGCAGGCCCTGGCACAGGGTGCCCAGAGCAGCTGTGGCTGCCCCTGGATCCCTGGCAGTGCCCAAGGCCAGGCTGGACATTGGGGCTTGGAGCAGCCTGGGACAGTGGGAGGTGTCCCTGCCCATGGCAGGGGAATGGAACTAAATGAGCTTTAAGATCCCTTCTCACTCAAACCATTCAGTGACTGGGGTCTGGCCCTGTCCTACAGCCTGTCTGACCAAGAGCCAAATTTCGGGTGCGACGTTTGGTGTGGCAGAGCTGTGACGGCTCCTTGGGAGCTGTAACTGCACCAACCACACAAACCACGCTCCTGCCTCAGCTGCGACTCCCAGCACGGAGCAGCTCCCACCTGGAGAGGGGCGGGGAGGCTCTGCAGGTGAGCAGAGCTCGGTGTTGGCACACCAGGGTGGTTGTGCAAGGCCGGAGCTCGGCGCTGTGCAGAGCTGGGTTGTGTAAGCACCGGGGTTGCTGGAGGGCAGCTGCGGGAGCCAGCCCTGCCGGGATGAAGAGGAGAGCCAGCCCTGTCGGGATGGAGAGGAGAGCCAGCCCTGCCGGGATGGAGGGGAGAGCCAGCCCTGCCGGGATGGAGAGGAGAGCCAGCCCTGCCGGGATGGAGAGGAGAGCCAGCCCTGCCGGGATGGAGAGGAGAGCCAGCCCGGCCGGGATGGGGAGGAGAGCCAGCCCTGCCGGGATGGAGGGGAGAGCCAGCCCTGCCGGGATGGCGAGGAGAGCCAGCCCTGCCGGGATGAAGAGGAGAGCCAGCCCTGCCGGGATGGAGAAAGGAGCCAGCCCTGCCGGGGTGCAGGCGGCTGGGTCTGTGTCTGCTTCCCTGCCCGCTCCGAGTGCTCCCGGCCTTTCCCAGAGCCTGGGGCACTTTCCTGGCAGAGCCCTGGTGCTGCTCGGTGCAGGGAGGAGCAGCAGGAGCACAGGGAGAGCTGCCCATGCACAGGTCCGGGAACTCTGGATGGAGCTCTGGACTGAGCCTGGATGGAGCTCTGGATTCTCTGCTGACCGCGCTGAACCCCACGGAGAGGGAGCGTTTCATGGAGGCAGAGGCAGGCAGCCAGGGAGGTGCCGTGTATAAAAATGGCATTTGGGCATGGAATACCCGCCGGAATGGGGTGGCATTGCACCCATCAGACCTGTCTGCAGACACTGTGTGTGTCCAGATGCAGATAAGGTGTTATCAATATGCAGATAATATGTATCCCCATGCTGATAACGTGTATCCATTTGCAAATAACATGTTATCCACGTCCAGGCAATGTCTATCCCCATGCAGGTAACATCCATTCCATGCAGATAGCATGTATCCCCATGCTGATAACGTGTTATCATGAGCAGATAACGTCTACCCATGTCCAGATAATGTCTATCTGCATGCGGATAACATGTATCCCCATGCTGATAACGTGTATCCCCATGCAGATAACGCATTATCCCACGCAGATAACATGTATTCCCATGCTAATAACCCGTTATCCCATGCAGATAACGTGTATTCCCACACTGATAACACATTATCACACACTGATAACGTGTATCCATGTTTAATCCACACACAACCGCCACGTATCCCCATCCCCACGCAGACCAGCAGCTGCTCGTGGGTGACACGTGTGTCCCTATGCTCACAGGACATGTGTGGTGGGTGATGCACTCGATTAATGACAGGCATTCCGTTAATGACTGGCATTCCGTTAATGACTGGCACTCCGTTAATGACTGGCACTCTGTTAATGACTGGCACCCAGTTAATGACTGCCCAGTCTCTCTCTAATCCCGCCGCTCTGTGCCTGGCTGGAGCCAGCGAGGAGAGCGGTGGCAGAGATCCAGCAAGTCTGGGTCACATGGAGCAGCTCCAAACTCTTGCATAAGTCCTGTCTGAGAGTGGATCTGCTCGGTGGAGTCCTCTCCCTAGAGCAGAGGGAGTCCCAGCATGGGAGCACTGGGAATCGCAGTGCCCACCTTCCACCTGGCCGGAATTTGGCAGCTCCAGCAGGGCTCAGCCCTGCCCTGGGCCTGGCTCTGCATCCTGAGGAGGTTCAGAGCTGGCACTTGCCTGCTGCTTTCCTGCTAAGGACCTCCGAGCATTTTACCACACTTGGAGAAGTGCAATGACCCCGGCGTTCCAGATAGGGCCAGATCCTTATGTAACGCAGGGATAGGATTTCCAGAAAGCCAAGCAGGCGGTGTCAGAGCGAGGTCGCTGCTCCCAGCTCTCCTCTCACTGCCCTGGCTTTGGCACGGGCTTCCTTTGCCCCTTTGCTGGCAAAATTGAAGATTTTGGAGAGGAGCGAGGGGGGAATTGAGCCCTTTCCTCACCATGATCGCACTGTACAGTTTGGACTGTGAAACGATTCTCGTGTTTTTGAAAGAAACCCTCCTCCCACACAGAGCTGGAGCGAGCCCAGAGCCCTGTGAAGTTGCTGTACAAAGGGATGCAGGGTGTGCCCGGCCAGAGCTCAGCAGGGCCGGGTGTGGAGCACCACGGAGAGCCGGCAAGGGGGAGCTGGTGGTCCAAGGGCAGCGAGGGAGGGCCCCTGGCACCTAGGCTGGCACCGGGGTGCTGGCAGGGGGACAGAGACCCCGGGTCAGACCCCTCACCCCGCAGGGTCACACTGGCAGTGTCAGTCTGGATTTCCCGCGTTGCTCTGGACGGGGTCGGATCTGATTTGAACGGTGTGAGAACGGAATTCCCTCCTGGGGAGCCGAAATCGGCCCCGCAGTCACTGGGATTGTGCAAAGAACAGCTCTTGGGGTGAGGAGAATCAGCCCTCCCGAGCATGGGGGGCTGCGCTGAGCGCCCTGGGCCCCCTCCCAGCCCCGAGGGTGCCAGCAGGGAAGGGACAGCCAGAGCCCTTGGCATTGCACATGGGGGGATTGGTGTCAGGGGCGAGCAGAGGGGTGGCGGGGCAGCCAGAGGGTGGCTGGGCAGGCAGGAACCATCCCAGGGCTGGAAGCTGCAGCATTCTGGGAACAGGGATAACTCCGTGTTTCTAATTCTTCACTCGCCGTGGCCCCAGAGAGGCCACGCTTGGAGCAGCAAAGCAGATTATGGCTCAAGTTCTTGTTTTGTGTTCTGCAGACCTGTGACTTTAACCCCTTGCTCACAGCTTGCAGATGCTCCTGGCAGCAAAAATGCTGATTTCTGTGGGTTTAACCCCTCGAGCTGAGAAATGACTTCCCAGTGGAAGTCCTGTCGTGCTGGCAAGATGACTGCGGGAAGACTTCTGCCATCTGCAGCTCAGCATGTTTTCCACTTGGCAGCCCAGCCAAGTATTTTGTCGGGAATATCAGGACGTTCTCCTCCTGCTGGAAGCCGGGGAGGTCTCTCGGACAGCTTTGCATCCCCCACGTGCTCACCCCGTGTCGCGGGAGGAGCAGCCTGGTGCGGGGAGCGGGGCTGTTTATTCCGTCCTCGGGAACGTGCAGGAACCTGCCGGGAGGTGGGAGCTGGGAGCTGGGAGCCAGGAGCTGGGAGGTGGCTGAGCACGCACGGAACACCCACGGCCCCGGGGAGTGCAGCGGGCAAGACCCCCCGCCCCCAGCCAGCAGCAAACACAGAAATGCATCACAAACTCTGAGGCCCTGGGCTGTGCAGAGAGGGGTGAGGAGGAGCCAGGATGCAGAGAGAATGAGAAGGGTTCAAACATCGTCGCCTGGGCCAGGGAGGGATTGTCCTGCTCTGCTCTGCACTGGAGCAGTCTCACCTCCAGTGCTGGGGGCACTTTGGGCACCACAAGATCAGAAGCATCCAAAGCTGTTGGAGAGTGTCCAAAGGAGGGACACGGAGCTGGGGAAGGGTCTGAGGAGCAGCTGAGGGCACTTGGCTCGTTCAGCTGGAGCAGAGGAGACTGAGGGGAGGCTCCTCGGGGGCTGCAGCTGCTCCCCAGGGGAGGCAGAGGGGCAGGGGCTGAGCTCTGCTCTGGGCCAGGGACAGGAGCCCAGGGAAGGGCTGCAGCTGTGTCAGAGCTTGGGATGGAGCTCAGGGAAAGGTTCTTCCCCCCGAGGCTGCTGGGGCACTGCCCAGGCTCCCCAGGGAATGGTCCCGGCCCCAAGGCTGCCAGAGCTCCAGGAGCGTTTGGACAGCGCTGTCAGGGATGCCCAGGGTGGGATTGTTGGGGTGTCTGTGCAGGGCCAGGGGCTGGGCTGAGGATCCCTGAGGGTCCCTTCCAGCTCAGGATCTTCCATGGTTCTATGCACAAATCTTTGATTCGGTGGTTCTGGAGCCCCAGGAGAGGCTGAGGGAGCTGGGAAAGGGGCTCAGCTTGGAGCAGAGGAGGCTCAGGGGGGCACAACTCCCTGACAGGAGGGGGCAGCCGGGGTGGGGGGTCGGGCTCTGTTCCCAGGGAACAGGGACAGGAGGAGAGGGAACGGCCTCAAGTTGCCCCAGGAGATATTCAGATTGGATATGAGGAAAAATTCCTTCACTGGAAGGATGAAGGTCGGTTCCAGCTGAGCATTTCCAGCCAAAACCTGAGGCCCTCCATGGAACAGTGGCCACAGGTGATGAGAGGACTGTTGTGCCAGGTGACTTTGGGATCAGCACCCAGGAGCTACAGGCACTAAGGGGCTGCTGTGTGTCCTGGGGGGCAGCTGGGACCCCAGCAGCAGGAAAGAGCCCCCTGTGTGTGGCAGGGCACCCGTGTGGATGGTGGGAAAGCCTGACAGCCCTGGTGCTGCATTGGCACAGCCCCTGACCCACAGATCCCTGCAGTCCCTGGTGTGTTTAACTTGAATTCCATAGAAAATGAGGCCTGTGGAGCCAGCCCAGTGCTCACAGCTCTTCCCCTCAGAGATAAACCCTGACCTGGTGGAACAACTCCCAGCCTGGAGTGGCTGGAGGAGCAGAAATCCCTGTGGGGCTGTTTGTAGGGGCTGCCAGAGCTGCTGTGGGGCTGAGGTGCTGCTCAGCCCCTTGGAAGGCTCAGGGGGTACCTGGGGCCAAAAAGGGACCAAGCTGTGGGATAAGGCACCGGCATAACCCTGATAGCCCCAGTGTGGTTATGGGGTGGTGACAATTCCCCGTTTTACAGAAGGATAAAACAACCTCGAGGCTTTCATTCCTTAAAACAACACAGCCCAGAAACGCTGTTGGGCTGGTGCAGCTGTGGGGTCCTGCTCCCACTGCTTTCCCACTGTTCCCAGTGCTCCCACTGGGGTGCTGCTCTCACTTCTCCACTGCTCCCAGTTCTCCCAGTGCTCCCATGCCTGGAAGATATCAGTGGAAAGCCTGGCAGGGGGTGGTGCACTGTCAGTATTCCCTCCCCCCGGGGCAAGCTGGAAGCAGAAATCTGTGTTTGTATTTATTTCACCCTCAAAAAAAAAAAAAAATGGAATAAGGACACCTGAGCTCATAATTTGCAAAAGCTGGATGAGAAACCTGGAAGCCGCCGGGCCCTGCATCTTTAAAAGCAGTTAAATTCCTCTTCTCTGCACTAGGAGGCACCTTGAACCTTCCTCTTGGCCCCGAGCAGCGCCCATCTGCTTCCTATTACCTTCCCCTGGCGCTGCCTCCGGGGCCGGCCAGGCAGCCGCGCTTCCAGGGAATTCTGTCTGCAGCGCCGCGGCTGAAATTAGGAACAGTTGTCATCCGCCTCGCTCTTTCTTCTCTTCGCTTTTCGCTGCATTCCAGCTGGGATTTTACATCCCCCCGCCCCGCTTTTCTTCCCCAGCCCTTTCCTTGGCGAGGGTTTTTGGGGTGGTGGGAAGTGACCCGGCCGCCGCGGTGGCATCGCCGCCTGCGTCCCCAAAGCCACCTTGGCACCGGGAGCCGGCAGCGTCAGCCCGAGCCGAGCCTGCCAAGGACAACGAATTGCTTGGGAAGGAACAAATCGGAAGCGGCCCAAGCGAGGGAGGCACGAGACCGGAGAGGTCACCCCGTGTCCCCCAGCTGTCCCCGAGCTGTCCCCGAGCTCCCCCAGCCCGGCCCGTGGGACCCCCCCTCCCCACACCCCGTGCCCCGCCGGGGCTCCGCGATCCTCGGGGCTGTCCGGCCGCGGAGTGAGGTTATGGAAAAGTTGATAGGGATGGAAGTAGCAGAGCTCCTCCGGCTCCTCGGCTCCTTCCTCCGGCTGCTTCTCCCGCTGCTCGGGGTTTGGGAATGAAGCCCCGCCGGGAAGGGGCCGTGTTTTCCCCGCTGCCTGCAGGGAGGGATCGCGGCCGGGCCCTTCCCCCAGCCCGGCCCGCAGGAATTCTGCAGCTGAAATTCCCGACTTGTGCTGCTCCGAACGCGCCTCCTTCCCCCCAAGGTCAAGGCTGCGGGCTCCTGGCGCCGGCGGCTCCCGCTGTTCCGGGGGATGCTGAGCAGCCGGGAAGGGCACGGGGGACACGGGGGCACCGCGAAGGGTCGCGGAGAGGCGGGGGGAGCACGGGAAGCAACGAGAGCCTGCAGGGAAAGGGATCCCAGCTGGAAAACAAGGGAAATCAGCGCTGTGGACCCCAGGAGAAAATACACTTGAGCTGAGCTCCGTGGGCTTTGGAGCCGTGACAGGATTTAAGAGCTGGAATCTCGAGCTTCAGGAGGTGCCGAAAAATGCTGACTTAGGAGAGGGCTTTGCTTTCAACTTCTCTCTTTTCCAGCCCAATTCCTGCAGCTGGGAGCAGGCACGGAGCTGCCCCAACCTGCCCTGGCTGTGCCCTCGCTGTGCCACGGCCCGGGGGTGGCACCGCAGGTGGCACCGCTGTCACCAGATCTCGGCATCCTCGTGTGGGGGTGGAGCGGGGCAGAGTTCCTGCCCCAAACCTCTTCCCCGCACTCCCTGCTTCCCGTTACCTGTCCCAGGGAAAAGGAGCAGCCCAAGGTGGGAGTTTTCCCCCACACACACCTCGGGCAGTTTTTTCTCAGGGCCACTTGCAGGATGCACAATTTTGGAGGCCACCATGGTGCTGTGTCCGGGCTTTACAGAGGAAAACCTGGCAAGTGGCCCCAGATGGGACTGGAGAGTCCAAGCCGAGGCCCCACGGAGGATCTTTGGCCATTTTTAAGTGAAAATGAGCAGTGAAAAATCCTAATCTCTAAATTATGCAACTCTGAGTTGCGTTTAAAGCTGCATGTTTCATCTGCCACCATTTCTGCCTACCAGGGGAAAAATCACTGATTTAGGTTAATGGCTTTAAGCTGAAGGAGGGGACATTTAGATGAGATTTTCGGAAGAAATCCTTCCCTGTGAAGTTGCCTGGAGCAACTGTGGCTGCCCCTGACTGCCTGGAAGTGTCCCAGGCCAGGCTGGATGGGGCTTGGAGCAGCCTGGGATGGCGGAAAGCGTCCCTGTCCTTGTGGAACGAGATGAGCTTTAAGGTCCCTCCCAACCCAAACTATTCTGTGATTTCCGTGATAAATTTGGGTCAGGAATGATCTCCTGGATTTGTCCCTCCCCTATGACTTGTGCTGGGTGTCACTAAACCCCTGCAGCACAAATAGCACAGAAACAGTGGGAAAACAGGAGCAGGAATTCACTTTCAGGGCTTCAGATTCCCATAAGGACATGAAGGGGAGCACAGCAGATCCCAGCAGGACCCAGATCCCCTGCCCTGAGCTCTGGCCAGCCCAGCCTTGGCTGTTTAAACCACCCCAGAACAGAGCAAGGCAGGGGTTAAGGATGTTATTCCAAGCGCTTCCTTACTGGGATGAGGACCACACACAGGCCCTGGCTGTTGACACCTTTGCAGAGAGCACCCTCCTCCCATCCACAGCCTCTCCCCAGGCTCGGGAGCTCATCCTGCCTTTCCCAGGGAGCTCATCCTGCCTTTCCTGGGAAGCTCATCCTGCCTTTCCCATCCTGCTCCAGCCCCACCTCTGCAGATCTTTATCCGTCCCCTCTGCCGGGAGGTTTGTGTTTGTGGGGCTGCTCCGCAGCATCACTGCTGGGATATTTGGGATTCTCCAGGAGGTGAGGGATGTGCTGCACTCACCCCATACTCCTGGAATGGCTGGGCAGGAACAAAGCCCCCACAGGTTTTGTGCAAGTCCCCAGCACGATGTGAGCTTGGGGTGATCACCTCAGACTGAGTGGGAATTCTCTGCCAGGATCAATCTTTCACCGGAGCAATCAGCAAAGCATTTTAAAGAGCAAATACCATTGGAATCTCAGGATCCGTTTGTGGATGGGGTTAAGGGTGAGTTCTCTGAATGGGTCCTTTGTTTCCCATCACTTTTTTAGGCTCAGCCAGTTCACCCGGTGCTCTCCCCTCCGTGCAGTGACGGTCCTTGAAGTGTGTTTGAAATCCAGAGGAAGCGCAGAGGGGATCTCTGGGTCGCTGCTCACCACCCCAAGGCTGCCAAGGCTGTTATTTCCTGCTCTCTTTAAGGGATCGAGTGACCCAGGGCACTCTCAGGGCTGTGCTTCCTCGAGGATTCCCGCTGATCCTGAGCTCCATTTCGCAGGTGCCTGACAGATCCCAGCCGGGAGAACCCCCGGGAGGGGGAGCAGGAGCCGATGGGGTTCATTCATCCTCAGACACTTCCCATCCTTTCCTCCTCTTCTCCTTTTCTTCCATCCCGCTCCTGCCTCCTCCAGCATCCAGCTTTCCTCACTTCCCTGCCCGCCTCGTGTCCTTCTCCTCCATCCCTTCACTCACCCTCTCACCCACAGGGGCGATGCCGGTGCTGGGGACGAGCCCGTGCTGACTGCTCGGTGCTGGCCTGGTGCTGCCCACACCCCGGCGGCCTCGGGAGAGCACGGAGCGGCCGAGGATGCCTGCGGAGGGACCCGGGACTCCTCTCTGGACATAGGGGGTGGCCGAGAGAGAGACATGTGGGGACAGCGCCCTGCCAGCCGGCACAGATCTCCCTGCCCCGACGCGAGCGGCGCTGACCATGGCCACAGCTTGGAGGCTCCTCACCTGGACGGTCACCCTCGGCCTGGCCGTGGGCACCTTCCCCGGCTATTCCTTCCAGTCACAAGGTACAGGTGGGGTGGGGTGGGGTGGGATGGGATCCATGGGATGGGATGGGGAGCTGGATCCATCCGTGGACAGGGGTGTTGGATTCACTTCTGGGAAGGGGAGCTGGATCCCCTTGTGGGGAGAGGAGCTTGATCCAGCCATGGGGAAAGAGAGCTGGATCCAGCCATGGGGTGAAGAGCAGGATACACCTGTGGGGAGAGGAACTGGATCCACCCTTGCTGGATCCACCCATGGGAAAGGGAGCTGGATCCACCCCACTGCTGCTGGCAGAACCCTAAATGCTGACCTGGGGAGGGACTTCAGGAGCAGTGGAGACATCTCCAGCTCTGCTCCTGCCCAGCTCCTCCCGCTCCCCTGGCCGGGCTTTTCTGTCAGCCCCCCAGGAGTGGAGGTGTTTTGCTCTTGGCTGTTGCTCTCTGTGACTTTTGGCAGAATTCGGAGCAGTGGGCGAGGTGCTGTTATCTCCCGGGAGCAGCAGGAGAGCAAAGGGCAGGGCTCTCCCTGACCCCAGGGACTCGCTGCAGGCAGCTCTGGAGCAGGATTCCCGTGCCCCACATGCCCCACTCCACATCAGCGTGTTTGCTTTATGCAGGAGGAAGATTAAGGTATCAGCCCTGTGCTGTAATTATCTGCGTGGGGAGCAGCAGCCTGGCACTGAAGGGCTCTCCAAGGCAGCAGAGAGGGCCAGAGGTAGCCTGGGCACTCAGGGTGCAGCTGGTAACAGCTTAGGGAACAGCTCATTCAGCCTGGGGAGGAAAAGTTCCAGGGAGAGCTCAGAGGACCTTCCAGTGCTAAAGGAGCTCCAGGAGAGCTGCAGAGGGACTGGGGACAAGGGCTGGAGGGACAGGAGCCAGGGAATGGCTTCCCAGTGCCAGAGGGCAGGGCTGGATGGGATCTTGGGCAGGAATTGTTCCCTGGGAGGGTGGGCAGGCCCTGGCACAGGGTGCCCAGAGCAGCTGTGGCTGCCCCTGGATCCCTGGCAGTGCCCAAGGCCAGGCTGGACACTGGGGCTGGGAGCAGCCTGGGCCAGTGGGAGGTGTCCCTGCCCATGGCAGGGGTAGGATGGGATGGGCTTTAAGGTCCCTCGAACCCAAACCATTCCATGATTCCATTCTATGATTATTTTCTCCATCTGTGGCATTCCCACTCCACAGCATCACTTCCCAAACCATTTTTGTGATGGTCTTGGGCTCTTCCCGTGCTTCAGTGTCCAGAGGGACATCCCTGAGGAGATGCAGTGCCCAGCCCTGCACCACCACCAGGATGTCCCACAGAACCTCACCCTCAGGCTCTGGACATGTTTTTCTTGCTGGAAGTGCTGTTCAGGTCAGGATCAGAGCCTTCAGCCCAGAAGGGTCCTTTGTAGCCACAGCAAGCACAAACCACCCGCTGTTTCACTGTTTTCCAAGCCCACATGGACTGCAGAGAGGCAAAAAGGAAAACAAAACACTTCCAACAGCAATTTTTTCCGAGCCTGAAGTAATTTCTGAGTGCAAAAAGTCGCCCTTGTTTGCCCAGCCCCATCACAGGGAGGTGCTGGGATGCAGGGGAAGCTGGAAGTTAAAAACCTGATCATTAATTCTGGCAAGGCAGAGGAGCCAGAAGTGTTTGTGGTGGGAAAAGATGGGAGCTCTCCCCTAACCCCAGGGAGTGGAAAGGCTGTCCCGTTCCTGGTGGCCGAGGAAACCTCCCTGTCAGGCTCCCGCGGTGGGAAACAGAGGGAAAGGAAAGGAAACCCTGCGGGGCTGCCCCGAGGTCAGGGCGCAGTTTGGAGCTGGCTGAGTTTCTGATGGCCGGGAAGGCTTTGCAGGTGGGGGCTGTGGAGCAAAATTCAGCCACCCTGGAGCAGCTCAGGTCCTCCTGTTTGCTTGGGAAACAACGACAAACGGGATGCAAAAAGCACAGGGAGACTTTTCCAGAGGGAACAGAGGGAAAATCCCCTCCCATGAGGGCTCAGGAGGCTCAAGCCCTCCAGGCATGAGGGGTTCAGGAGGAGCTGTCCTGCTCCAGCACACGGATATTTCCCATTTCAGCCCAAGCCTGCGGGGCTGAGGGTGGTCAGACCCAGCCAGAGCTCTGCTCAGACCCGATCTGGCAGCCCCTGGGACATTTTCCTTGGAAAAGGAGGAGTTGCAGGGTGCTGCTTTGTTGGACAGCCAGCAGAGTTGCGTTGCCGTGGAGGGGTTGGGGACAGTGCCCTCATCACAGCCTGGGTGTGACACAGGCCCGGAGCTCAAGGGCTCCCAGAGGAGCTGCTGAGCCAGGCTGAGGTGATAAAAACCATTCCAGGGAGCTGGGAGGGCAGGATGGGGTCACAGACATCTGTGCCTGGGGAACTGGGGTGTGTCTGACTTCCACTCCTGCTCATTTTCAGCACGGCTCAGGGAATTCTGGTTGCCCTCTCTCCTGTTTTGGTATCAAGATGGGCATTTCAGGGGCTCTGTGGCCCCTGCAGCTCTGATGGGGGGGTTGGGGTGGTGCTGGTTTTGTGTTCTCAGGGTCAGCAGCTGCAGATGCCCCAAGGAACCCACAGGAGACTTTTCTCCTGAGCCACTGTCACCCCAAGGTTCCTTCTGCCTCCTGTTGAAGAGCCCTCATTGCTGGATCTGTTCCTGGAAGGATCCAGGTTCAAATAACTCTCCAAAGCTCAGAGCTGGGCTCTGCACAACCTGGTTCCCTCTGCCCTCTGGAGATGGAAGGATTTGGGATACAGAGCCACAGTCGGGGTGTCCTGAAGGGCCCTTTGGGCCAGGCTGCTCCTCTCCCCATCACCTGCAAGGGAAAAAGTTGCATTCCAAAGGCTGCCATCCCAAGGCTCTGTAGGCTGCAGGGTTGGGGGAATATCCCAAGGATCCTTCAGGCTGGGCAGAGCCTTGGGATGCCAATTTTAGGAACGCCGTGGCTGCGCTCGGGCTGGCATTGCTGGGTGTCCGACTCCCTTGGCAGGCTGCCACTCCCACGTGTGTCATTCCCCTGCGTGTCCTTCCCTCCCCAGAGGAATTCCTCTCCAGCCTGGATCACTATGAGATCGCCTTCCCCATCCAAGTGGACCAGAACGGGGACTTCCTCACCTTCGACATGCGCCGGCAGCTGAAGCCGCGGCCCCGGCGCTCGCTGCCTTACGAGCCCTCGGAGCAGCAGGTCTTCTACAAAGTCTCTGCCCACCACACCCAGTTCCTGCTCAACCTGACCCTGCACTCCAACCTGCTGGCCGAGCACTTCACCGTGGAGTACTGGAAGCGGGACGGCGTGGACTGGCAGCACGACTTCCACGAGGACTGCCACTACGCCGGCCACCTGCAGGACCAGTACCTCAGCTCCAAGGTGGCCATCAGCAACTGCAACGGGCTGGTGAGTCCGGCTTTGGCCGGCCAGGGGCGATGCCAACAGCTTTGCTCCTCCAGCGGGTGGATTTGTGTGGTGGGGAAAGCTTGGGGTTGGTGGAGAATGGGAATATTCCATGCGGGCGTCACAATTGGAGGAGGGTGCGGACTTCCCTCACCGCATCCGTGGGGTTCCTGATCCGTGGGTCACTGCTGGGCCAGTTCCTGGGCCTTTTCCCATTGGTTTTAATTGGAATGGGATAATCCTGGCTCTCTGGGGATACCAGGCTCTCACCAAGTTCTTCCAACGGCAACAGCAGAAATGCTGCTGCAGGCAGGCAGGGATTTCCCAGCGCCACTGGAATGTCAGGAGTGCATCCAGACCCCTCCAACTGCAGATGCATTCCTGGGGTTCCCAGTCGCTTCTTCCCATGTTTTGGGAGCTTAAAAGTGTCGCTTCTGAGGGGAAAAAACTGAAATAATCAGGTTTTCCATATGAAAAAGGGAACGTCAAGAGGGGGCAAGGTGGCATTTCCTCAAAAGAAGAAAGGCTGCGGGAAGGAGGGTGGGAATGGTTGATTTTCCAAGTCCTGACAGCTCAGACTGAACATCCTGGTCCTAAATATCAGCAGGAAATCTTAGTGGTGGACATGAGTGTAAGAACAGCTGAGCTCTGGGCTGGGTTGCTTGGAGACAGTGAGGTCTTGGGAGATCTTTAAGAACAGGCTGGACAAAAGGCTCTCAAACCCCCTCCAGGTAGGATTCATCAGCTCTCCCAGCCCTGGGAATAGACTGAGGACTTCCATCCCTATTTTTTCTGTGATATTCTGATATTTCTGGCTCGCACAGCACATCTCCTGAGCTGCCAGGTGGAGGGATGGAGCAAACAAATCCCGTGAGTGAATCCCAGGGCTGATGGCTCCCTCGGAGGGGTAGAAAAAGTCTCTCCAGGCCAGGTTGATATTTCTGCTCCTTGCAGCATTCTGGCGGTGAGGAAGAGCTTCCAAAGGGGAATGAGTTCCCGTTTGATTTATTGCTGGGTGACCCTGCCAGAACAGTGCTGTGGGTTATTAACAGAAATGAGAATCTGACTCATTATATCGCAGAGTCTCAAGTTTCCAGCTCACAGCCAACGCTCCGAGCTGCACCAACTCCCGCTTCCCCAGCCCTTTGTTCGGACGTGGGAACTCTGCTCCAGTCCCAGGGAATTTTGTGGTGCTCACAGAGGCTGAGCTGGGTGCTGCTGGCTCCAGAGGGATCCAGCATCCCCCACCCCACAGGGCAGCGAGGCCGGGGCAAGCACTTGGAACTGGGAGAATTCAGTCCCCAGGCTGCGTTTAGCTCTGGAGAGGCACCAAGAGCTGTCTGGAGGAGAATGCAGCCAGGCACAGAGAGGGACAGGGGGTCATCCAACAACCTCTCCTCTGCCTGAACTCTGTCCTTCTGCCCTCTGGAGTTATGGACACAGCGAGGATGGGGGAGGAGAGCTTCGGGGTCAGTGAGGACAAGCGGGGTCAGGAATCTGGGCAGGAGGAGTCTGGAATGTTTTTAGCTGGTAGAGAAGGGGCTGGACTTGCTGTGGGAGATGTGCAGTGCTCTGGGTGCCCAGTAACTGCTGATCTGCTCGTGCCAGCCCTCATCCCCAGCAGGCTCTGCTCCAGGAGGGCACCACCCACTTTGGAGGGGACAGAAGGGGGTCCCCAGGTGTGGTTCCTGCTGAGGGGGCACCACACGGACCCAGCTTTGCACGGGGGGGATGCTGCCCGGGCACTTGGGAGCTGTGGTGGTGACTGGGCACAAACTGGGAGCCGGTGCTGGGTACGGGGTGAGCTGAGCATGTGGAGGAGGGAAAGGGGTTGTGTCCAGCAACAGTAACAGTTCCAGGCCATCCTCTTGTCCTCCAGCTCCCACATCCCTCAGGAATTCCTGTGCCTCCAAGCACAGAATTTGGGTTTGAACCACTTTGGTTGTGAACACTCCCAGCACAACTCTCACGGCACATCAGCTTTGGATGCCAGCACCTGGACACGCTCCCAGGGACTGCTCTTCCCAACACCTGGACATGCTCCCAGTGACCCCTCTTCCCAATTTCTGGACACTCAACCACTGACTCCTCTTCCCAGCCACAGGCACTGTCACCCCGGCCCAAGGGCAGGCAGGGAGCAGGGCTCACCCCACACACCTCCCACACCATGCTGGGCTTCAGGCTCAGCTGGGGGAAAGTCACCCAGTTCCCAGAGCCACAGAATCACAGAATATCCTGAGCTGGAAGGGACCCACGAGGACATCCAAGTCCATCCTGGTCCTGCACAGGACAGCCCTGACCCCACCACGGGGCCTCTGTTGGAAGCAAAGGGTGACGTGGTCCGTTTTCAAAAACATTCCAAGTTCTGAGCTGCCAGAAGAGCCAAGCAGCTGGGAGCCTCCAGGGAGCAGCTTTGCCCCAGCCCGGCCAGGAGCTGGAATCCTTGTGTTTCATCCCAAGGATCCCATCACAGCCAGGAGAAAACACTGAGAAAACTCTGAAAACAGAGAAGTGCTGTTCTTTCCCCACTCCGTGTCAGAGGAACAGCTGAAAGGCCAGGTCCTCATCAGAGAATCCCAGGATGGTTTGGGATGGAAGGGACCTTAAATTCCATCTCGTTCCACCCCCTGCCATGGGCAGGGACATCTTCCACTGTCCCAGGCTGCTCCAAGCTCTCTCCAACCTGGCCTAGGACACTTCCAGGGATCCAGGGGCAGCTTTCCTGGTTAGTCCCCTGAGCCCTGCATGGACAGGAATGCCTGGAGGGACCCAGATGAGGAGGACTGGACCCAAGCAGCCTCTCTGCCACACGGCTCCTGCAGGAGCTGGGAGAGCCGGCCCAGGCCGGGCTGTGGTGGGAGCTGACGGTGCAAACCCTCCCTGCTCTGCAGCTGCCCGGTGTGAATCACACACAGGACACCCAGCCCAGCTCCCCCACAAACCTCGGGGCTCTCTCAGGACCTCTCCCCGCCCCCTTCCCCAGCCCCGCGTCACGTCCAGCGCTCGGCCCTCGGAGCTCAGCCCCCGGGGTCAGCGATGGGACGATGCTCAGGCTCCCAGGACATCCCAGCCTCGCTGCTGGAAGGTGCCAAGCAGGCGTGGGGGCTCTGCGGAGGTTGGGGTGAGCACATCCCTTTTCCAGCGGGATGGATTTGGGGCAGGGCGCGCTCTCCTCTGCCGGTGCTGTGCCCCGCGCCGGGGGTCACCTCCTTCCCCCCATCCCACCAGGCCTTTCCAGCTGGCTCTGCCGGCACTGCCGGAGCCCGGCCAGGGTAACCTCACAGTACCTCGCTTGTGTTGGAAAAGGTGGAGCGGAGCCAAGAGCAGCAGAGCCCGGGGCAGAAGGAAATCCCCCGGCACTCGGGGCCGGCGTTCGCCGCGCACACACTGCCCCGATTGAGCTCCGGCCGGGGAGGGGACAGCGACAGCCCCGGCAGGGCGGGACCGTCCCCCCGGAGAGCCTCTCCCCACCCACACCCGGCGGTGAAGCTGTTCCAGGTGGTGCTTCCATGGAAGGCATTGAATCCCTGCTCCCCATCCTGGCAGAGCAGGGCTCCCGTCCCCCGGGCACCGCGGGAGCTGCAAAAGCGCGGTCCCCTCCAAAGGACACCCCTGGGGGCAGGGCAGGGGTGTCTCTGCACCCAGAGCTGTATTTGCACACAGGGAGGGGGGTGACAGCCGGGACTTTTGTCTCTTGGACTTTTGGGATCATGTTCGAGCGGTGCCAGGCACATTCCTGTACCTCAGTCTCTTGCTGGAGAAGTTCAGCTGAAGGGACACCACATTCCTTGGAAAATTCAATTCCTCGGTGCCAGGAATTGGGATGGAGCTCGTCTTGGGCTCCCAGAAACTTTTTGGGTTGCTCAGACCTTTCAGGCAGAGGGATCGTTGCTGTGAGGGTGGAGAGAAGGGACCTTGCAAGTGCCTGGTGGGTTTGGTGATCATCCCACCGGGACCTGCTGCTCCTGGCTGCCACTGCCCCACGTGAGAGCGAAGCCTGGGCTCACAGACAGTGAGTCAAAGAATCAAAAACTAAATTAAGGCAGCAAACCTCAGATCATCCCACTGACGTGGCCAGTCTGAGGTGTACGAGGGGCTGGGATGCCCCATCCGGGCTCCAGAGAAGGGGTTTGGCTCTGCTGGTGGCCTCTGCTTAATCAGCCTTCAGATCTTAAACGCTTGGGGGGTTTCCCAAAGCCTCTGGGTATCCACCCCTCTCTGCAGCTCCGAGTTCCCAGCTGGTGGTGATGGCCCTGAGCTGCCAGGGAAGGTTTTTTGGGGAGGCTGAGCTCGGAGCTGCGGTGTTGGAGCAGGCGGTGTTTGGGATCCCACGGGGATCCCGCTGAGACCGAGTGGGTGGAATAGGAAACAACTCATTCCTAACTCAGCAAGGCAAGACTGTGATTTCCACAGGACTTCAGTGCACACAGATGTCCCCAGGCATCTGGCCGGGCTTCCTCTGCCCCGTGGGTTCCTGCAGCTCGCTGTTTGTGCAGGATTCCTCCATGGCTTGTGTCAGTCCCCACAAATTCGGGGCCAGTCAGTGAAAAGCTCCCCGTGAGCAGCCACCTTTGTTCCACAGCTCTTCCTGCACCTCCATTATTGCCTCCCCTCTGTTCCCCTCCTGCAGCACGGGGTGATCGTGGCGGATGAGGAGGAATATTTCATCGAGCCCCTGAGCCCCGGAGCCAACGTCAGCGCGGGGGGAGAGGGCAAGGGCAGCCCCCACGTCGTGTACAAGCGCTCGTCCCTGCAGTACCCGCACATGGACGCAGCCTGCGGAGTGCTGGGTAGGTGCCTCTGTCGTGATCTCTGCTCACTGGAGTCCTCAGAGAGGCCTCTGCCCAAACTGAGGTGCAGCTGAGACCATCTGCCAGTGGCAACAGCGTGGGGTTTATTTGGTAGTTAATATGAAAGAGAGAGAGAAATAGAAAATGGATGTGGAGGGGACAGAAAGAGAGTGACACAGGGACAGAATAAGGAAAATATCACCACTCTGTGGATCCCAAGGATGCTCTATCGATCCTCTCCAGCTGGACTTTTTGGTGGTGAAGGTCCCCCAGAAAAGCACAGAATCCCAGGGGTTAATGAAGCTCAGGCACCTCCCTGGGCGAGGAGTTTGCTTTTGTCTCTGCAACAGACTCCAGGTTTGGTGCATTACGTGCAGCCTCAGGAATGGCTCAGGGGGAGGCACTTTGGGGGGAATCTTTGATGGATTCTGACACCCCCTTAGCTGCCTCTCCCGGGAATGTCCCGTGGATGTGTCTGTGGGGGTTGGGGGTTCCCCAGCTGGGCTGGTTTGTGTGAGGTTTGTGATGGGTTCTCAGCAACTCTGAGCAGAGGCTACACCCCAAACCCCCTCCCCACCCTCATTTCAGAGAGGAATAAACCTGGCTTCTGCACCAAACTCAGCCAGGGAGCAATTGATGCCTTAAGAGGCCTCCCAGTAACAGAGCCCAGACTGGAGTAAAGGGAATAAAGGTGGGGATTTATGGAAAGGCCTTCAAAGGTACCCCTGGGGAGCCAGAGGTGCTGCCCAGATGGGCCCCGAGATGGACCCTGAGAGGCCACGAGTTCTTCCCACTTTTATAGGTTTGGTTCATTTGCATCTCAGGGTTCATTCTCCAATTAAAGCTTCAGTTAATGATGGAATTCCCCTCAGCTTGCCCCCCTCAGAGGCTCTTTGGTTGATGCTTTTTGGGCCCAGGAGGGGCTGGGTGTCCTTGGAGAGCAGCCCCGGAGAGGCTTTGTTGTGTGTGCCCAGCACAGAGAGCAGCACTGAACAGGGAACAGGAACCTCCAGAGTTACACACTGGGCACGGCAGGGTTTGGAAAATAGAAAAGTTCAAACCTGAGGCACCAGAATCTCTGCTGCATCTCTGCTTGTGGATGGATTCCTGTCCCTCAGCCTTGTTTGTTTTTCCCTAGGCCGGGATGATTGAACCAAGAGCGTTATCAAAGTGCTTTAACTCACAGTCCAAAGTCCCAGGCAGGGATCTTCAGGGAGGCTTCTTTGGTTGTAGCCCCTTTATCCAGCTTTTGTGATAATGGGCAAAACTCCTTCATATCAGTGTTTGAGGCATGAACTGTTTCAGTCTCCTCCTCCTCAATCCAGCCCGAAACAGGCTGGGAAAATCCTGCCAGAACAGGTCCACCCTGCTCCACGTGGCAAAGAACCAAATTTATCTCCCGAATTCCAGATTTTCCTGTGTTTACTTTTACCCATTTCTGGTGGCCCAGGCTCTGGGAAGCTTTCATCCCCTCCTCCTCCTCCTCCTCCTCCTCGCAGCAGCAGGGCTTTAAAATTTGTAAATAGAGCATGGAATACAAGAGGAAAAAAACACCTCTTGTTTTTCTTCAGAAGAATCATCCCAGCTTTGGCTGATTTGCAAAGTGTTGGGAAATCACAGCTCACGTGTGCCTCAGCACGGCCTTGGCTTTGGGCTTTGGTCCCTGCAGGTCGTGTCCACGTTGGGATAACTCTGCTGCTGATGGGGACCAGCTGGAAAAGGGCTGGGGAGGGTGGGCTGTGGGGCCTGCTCTGTCACAGGGGGCTCTGGGGGATGTTTAGTGAGGATGGTGACAGCACATCGACCCCATTCCTGCACCTCCAGGGCTTTGACCTCCACAAAGACCCACAAGGGCCTGCCCTGGCCCCTCCCCGTGTGCCCTTCTGGTCCCACCAGTCTGTCCCAGAGCCCGGCTGGGCTCCCTGGCCCTGGTGAACAGGCAGAGCTTCCCCCTCTGCCCAAAATGCTGCGGATGACACTCAGTTCAGAGGGGCTCTGGGGGGCTGAGGGGAGCTGCCAGCCCTTTCCGTGGGTCAGTCTGTGGGCACTGAGCAGAGCTGGCCTCGCTCTGCTGCCCAGGGGTCACTGCAGGGTGTCCATCCACCGCCCCAGTGGTGCAAGAATCTCTGCTCTGGGGGGAGAAGCCCCTCGCCCCTGCGAGCTCCTGCCTGAGGGCACCAGCCCCATTCATTGCCAGAAGGGATGAAGCCTCTGGGGACACCGGGGCACTGCCACCCTCTCTGAGTGTCCCCAGACACTCCCCAGCATCTCTGGAGCCACCCCGTGCTCCCCTGGCCTGCTGCCCGTCCCAGCTCCCAAAGCAGCACTGGATGAGGCTCCAGCTGCCTCCCCTCCTGCTGATTCCCTGCCACATTCCCCAGCTTCCAGAGATAATTTAGCTCGCTCCTAATTGCTTCTTGGAAAGCAGAGATGAGCAGTGGGAGCCAGGGGCCAAGGGGAGTTTAGAACAATGGCCCCAGCGAGGCTGTCCTGTCCCCTTGTCCTGCAGGCTGGACCTGTCCTGTCCTGCCCTGCCCAGCACTCGTGGCCCCTGAACACCCCCAGGAGCTGCCCTGGATCAGCTGGAGGAGCTGGAGCTGGGGGTTCTGGGGCTGCCTGAGGTGTGCCCGTGTTCCCAGCCTCACTGGGTGTTTGATGATCCAGTCTCAGAGCAGGGAAAAGGATCCAGCTGGATCTGCTGGCAGGGCAGAAGCAGGGCTGGAGCCTCCCAGGCACCTCCCCTGCCCTGTGGTGGTCTCCAGGAGGGGAATTTGGAGCTGATGGCCCTGCTGGGGACACCCCCAGCCTCGGGTCAGCAGCACTGGAAGCAAAGTCCTACCAAGCTGCTGCTGCTGCTGTGGAGGCTGCAGTCCTTTCTGTGGTGGAAAGGCCGAGTCCTAAATCCAGGTCCTGGCAGGAAAAGAGAAGAGGAAAGGGTCTGCAAGGGTTTCATTCTCAGGTTATGGCTGTGCAGTCTCTAAACACAGCCTGGGGCAGAGGTGAGGGCAGAGCTGTGCAGCCCAGGGGGGTTTGGGGCTGCGGTGGGATGGGCACAGATCTGTTGGGCAGGAGGGGACAGGAGAGGACAGGAGGGGACAGGAGGGCAGGTGAGATACCAGCGGGAGCCTGGGGACAGCCCTGGACTGCCTTTGGGACATTTTCTGCATCCACACGTGGTGCACAAAGAGCCCTCCGTGGCTTTTCCTCCCCTCGAACCCACCCCTCGCCCCTGCGAGCTCCTGCCCGAGGGCACCAGAACCGTCCCATTCCCTCCGCAGACGAGAAGCCCTGGAAGGGGAGGCACTGGTGGCTGAGGACGCTGAAACCCTCCCCTCTGAAGCCGTCGGGCAACCACAGCCAGCGGGGGCAGCTGCCCCTGAAGAGGTCGGTGAGCACCGAGCGCTACGTGGAGACCCTGGTGGTGGCCGACAAGATGATGGTGGGGTACCACGGCCGCAGGGACATCGAGCAGTACATCCTGGCCATCATGAATATTGTAAGTGTTACACCCACACCAGGAACCCCGCGGGCGGGGCGAGAACTCCTCTTCATCACCCCAAACGCCCGGGCTGGGAAAAGTTTCCCTGCGAGGAGCGGGATGGGGATGCAGTGGGGGAATCGGATTTGTTGTGGGCCGGCAGTGGCTTCTCCCCAGGCTTTGGGATCCAAAATCCCGCCAGGCTGCTGCTGCTGCTGCTGCTGCTGAGCAGTGGGAGCCCGGGGGCCGGAGAGGTAAATGCGGCCTGTCTGACGGCGCTGCAGCGGATCCGGGCATCGAGAACAAAAGCCTTTCTTTGCACAGCATCTCCCGGCTGGGATTAGCATTGCAAATGCGGCCGGGGCAGCTGAGGAACACATGGGGAAGCAGAAGGACGGGGGGGCTCTCACGCTTGGGGGCTGAGCAGGAGCGGGGCCGGCAGAAATCCATCCTTCCCCCCTCCCCTGAGCTGCGGCTCTGCTCTGGGGCACTGCTGGGCTCACGGTACCGGGCTGGATGTGCCACCAGCCTGAACCGGCCGTGCTGGGTCCTCCTGCGAGGTGAGACGGGCTGGGGAATTCTCCATAAATCCCCTGAGAGCCCCTCTGGCCCCTCTTTGTCCCGGCCTCCGCAGGATCGCTTCTCACGCTTTGCATTTCTAAAGCCCACGGCAGATTTTCGGACAATCCCGGTTCGGAGCGTTTCATCTGCTCCGAAACACCCACAGACGGCACATTCCCCAGGAATGCTGTGCCCTCCCCGATTATTCCTGAGGGATCTGTGCCCTCCCCGATTCCCAAAGGATCTGTGCCCTCCCCGATTATTCCCGAGGGATCTATGCCCTCCCCGATTATTCCCGGGGGATCTGTGCCCTCCCCTCGGCAAAGCTCCATCCTCGGGGCAGCAGGAGCTGCCAGGAGCAGGAATTTCCCCCACCTGGGCTCTGGGCAAGGAGCAGCTGCTGCGGGATTTTGGCTTCACTGCTGTGAGACAGCGAGCTCTGAACGTGGTTTAGGGAATTCTGCAATCCCAGGTGGTGGTTTAGAGTCCCATTCCTACCCCTGCTTCCCAAAAAATGTTGTGTTCAGACCCCAGCCCTGGTTCCCTGCAGCGCCCAGCCCTCCCCAGCTCGCCCGGCCACAGAGCTCATTTTTAAGACTCCTCTTTTCTTGTTTCTTGGAGGTCAGGTTGCCAAACTTTTCCAGGACTCGAGTCTGGGCAATATTGTCAATATCCTGGTGACTCGGCTGATCCTGCTCACCGAGGATCAGGTAAGCTGGGCTTTGCTGAGCCCCTTCTGTCCTGTGTCTGCACTGTGTGTCCCCCCTGGGTGCCACTCCCAGGAATTCCA
>VXAC01004165.1:222569-238888 GCA_013399225.1 Rhipidura dahli | reverse complement strand
CCCCCTCCCCCCTTCCCCCGGGGACTGGGCTGAAGAGACCTCTGGGAATCGGATTTTTTTCCATGATAAGGTGACGTTAGGGAGGTTTAAGGAGCTTTAGTTCTCCTCAAGCCCCACTTTTATTGCTGTCCCATGAGGAACTGGGGGTGTCTGGAGTGGTGTTGATGCTTTACGAGGCCTCCTAGAAACAGAGACCAGACAGGAGTAAAGGGAATAAAGGTGGGGATTTATTGGAAAGGCCTTCAAAGGTACCCCTGGGGCGCCAGAGGTGCTGCCCAGATGGGCCCCGAGATGGACCCTGAGAGGCCACGAGTTCTTCCCACTTTTATAGGTTTGGTTCATTTGCATCTCAGAGTTAATTCTCCAATTAAAGCTTCAGTTTAATGATGGAATTTCCCCTCAGCTTGTCCCCCTCTCAGAGGCTTTTGGTTGATACTTTTTGGGCCCAGGAGGGGCTGGGTGTCCTTGGAGAGCAGCCCCGGAGAGGCTTTGTTGTGTGTGCCCAGCACCGAGAGCAGCACTGAACAGGGAACAGGGAACTCCAGAGTTACACACTGGGCATGGCAGGGGTTGGAAAATAGAAAAGTTCAGACCTGAGGGACCAGTGTCAGCACTGCTGGCATGGAATGGGCAGTGCCTTCCCACCAGAGCTTTCCCAGGATCACACTCTGCCACTGCTTCCATTGCAGCCCACGCTGGAGATCAACCACCACGCCGGGAAATCCCTGGACAGCTTCTGCAAGTGGCAGAAATCCATCGTGAACAGGAACGGCAACGGGAACGCCATCCCCGAGAACGGCATCGCCAACCACGACACCGCCGTGCTCATCACCAGGTGAGCACTGTCCAAGGGGCTCATCCCAGGCTTCCTGGCCCTCTGCTGGATGCAGATTATTGCAGTTCAGATGGTTATCACCTTCCACTCCACTCCAGATGGTTATCACCCCCCAGACCAGTTTGTTATCACCCTTCAATCCAGTTCGTTATCACCCCCACTCCAGTTTGTTGTCACCCCCCCAGTCTTCCCTCGGTGTTTGCTGGGCTCTCAAGGAGCTCAGTTTGCAGTCCCAGGGTGTTTCTGCCCCAAAAGGCAACAGGAGCCCACCCTGGAATCCGGGAGCTTCCTGCCAGGATGGGGAGCCCTGTCAGCCCCTGCGTGAAGGGCTCTGAGCTGCCACATCCAGGACAAAAACCCATCAGAAGTGGTTCAGCTGCTCGAGCCTGGGGCAGCAGAGGTGTGGGAAGGATGGAGGGATGGATGGATGGATGGATGGATGGATGGATGGANATAATTAAAAAATTGTAAGGAAGGAAGGAAGGAAGGAAGGAAGGAAGGCCAGCTGGACTGTCCTTCCTGTCATGGACTGTCCCTTCATCGCCCACAAATCCCTGCTTGGACAGAGGTGACACATCCTGGGAGAGGCCCGAGGCAAACCCAAAACCCAACATTTGTGCCTTTTCCCCCCCTCTCTTTCGGAGCGGGAGAAAGCCAGGGAATGAAAGCTCTGGAGAGGGGAGCTCCAGGCGGGAGCCACTCCCTTTGTCCCTGTGCTGCTCCTGCTCCAGCTCCAGCCCGAGCCTGGAACACCCCGTGGACAAAACCCCACAGAGGAGCGACAAAAAGGCCCCAAATTCTCCCCGTCCCGAGGGGGCTGCGGCTTTTTCCTGCCCTCCCTCCGCACGCGTGGGATGCAAACGCCGGCTCCGAGCTCCCCGTCCCCCCTCCAGATGTGGGAGGCAGCCCGGAGCCGCTCGCTGGGCTCGGACAGCGCCCGGCGCACCCGGCCCCGGCCCCAAGAAATTCCCGGTGTCCCGATAAGATCTTGCTGAGCTCGGGGCTTTCTTCTTCTGCGGGGACGTGTCCAAGAGGAGCCTCCGAAGGCTTTAAAGGCTCAAAACAAAGGCACGAATGTTCTGCGCTCGCTCGGTTTCCTGCCGAGAGCAGCGGGGAGGTTTGGGCACTTCCAGGGAATGCCAGGGGCCCAAAGGACAGGAGCCATCCCCGGGAAGGTGTCGCACTTAACCCCTCGTGTGCTGGCACTTCTCACCCCCCACTCTCATCCCCGTGGGGTCACCGGGGCGAGCGGTGCCGGAGGGTCCTGCCCGGTGTCCCCAAACCACACTGGGGTCACAATCCTCGGTCCTGCTCACCCCATGGGTGTCCCCAAACCCACTCTGGGGTCACAATCCTCGGTTCTGCCCACCCCATGGGTGTCCCCAAACCCACTCTGGGGTCACAATCCTCAGTGCAACCCCAACCCGGCTCTGGGATGGCCCAGCCCAGCTGCCACTGGCCTCCCAGTGGTCCCACCCTACCCAGCTCTCAGCCTGGCCCCTTACAGCCCAGATTTGCAACCCCCAAATGTTTATCTCTGCAAGGACATGAGGTTGGTCCCTCTCTGACCCAAACTGGTCCCATTGGGAGATGCCGGCTATTCCCGTTTTGAGGATGCTGCGATTCCACTTGGAGGAGGTTTTTGCCCTCCTTGTTTTGCCTTTCCTTGTCCCCTAAGGGAGTGCAAACAGAGGATTCCTGGATGCAAAGGCTGGAAGTCAAGGCCAGGAACAGAGGGAAGAGTCACCTCAAGTCAACCCAGATTGGAATTGTTTGGGAAAGTCTCAGTAAAGCACTGAACTGAAACAGGAAAAAGTATTAAAAAATCACTTGAGTGTTTTCATGAAACCACAGTGGGGTTAGAAATGAAACATGTTTTCAAACTGAAATGTTTTCCTTACTTTTTTATTTTATTTTTAATCAGAATTACTGATTTTTTTAATCAGAATTTCATATGCCCCTTCCCTGGAAGTGTCCAAGGCCAGGTTGGACAGGACTTGGAGCACCCTGGGATAGTGGAAGGTGTCCCTGCCATGGCAGGGGATGGAACAGGATGTTTTTTGAAGTCCTTTCCAACCTGAACCATGCTGGGATTCTGGGTTTCTCTGATTGATGCCATTTCCTGCAAGAAACCTGAGCTTACAGAGCAGGGCTCAGCCCTGTCCTCTCCCCACTGTGCCCGATGCCTCCCGGGAGTGCTGGGGAGCAGAGCTGAGCCCACCCAAACCCAAAGAGCTCCAGGTCTGGGACAGCCTTGTCCCTGCTGATTTATGGAACCGTTAAGGTCAGAAAAGGCCTCCAAGATCATTGAGCCCAACCTTCGACCGACTGCCCCTTGCCCACCAAACCCCATCCTGAACTGCTGCATCTCCTCAGGATGCTCCTGGATCTTCCAGGAGCAGCCACTCCACCAGTGCTGCCTGGGCAGTTCCAGTGCCTGATAATCCTTTCCATGAAGAAATTCCCCCAATATCCAGCCCAAACCTCCCCTGTCCCAGCCTGAGGCCATTCCCTCTCCTCCTGTCCCTGTTCCCTGGGAGCAGAGCCCGACCCCCCCTGGCTGCCCCCTCCTGTCAGGGAGTTGTGCAGAGCCTGAGCCTCCTTTGCTCCAGGCTGAGCCCCTTTCCCAGCTCCCTCAGCCTCTCCCGGGGCTCCAGACCCTTCCCCAGCTCCGTTCCCTTCCCTGCTCCTGCTCTACCACCACATTTCATCAAAACCAAACCTCTGGCATGGCTCAGCTCTGCCGCCGAGTTAAAGGACAGGAAATGTCATTAAAAACCCACAGTGAATCTCAGCCTGGGCAAAGTGAGTGTTGTACAACCCAGCCCAGGGATGTCCTGCCTGTCACCATCGGCACTTCCCACCCCAGGAATGTCCCACGGGCTGGTTTGGAGTGGTTTGGATGTGACCCCATGGGCGAAATGACAGCCCCCAAAACCAGACATGTCCTTAAGGCTGCTTTCTCTCCTCTGCAGATACGACATTTGCATCTACAAGAACAAGCCCTGTGGCACCCTGGGTGAGTGGCATCCTGACACCCCCTCAGCAGCTCCCAGCAGGGCACAGAGCCTCGGGAATGTGGCCAGGGTGGGCTGTGCCATCCCTTCCCCACCTGTCCCATTCCCTTTCCCACCTGTCCCATTCCCTTCCCACCTCTTCCATCCCTTCCCCACCTGTCCCATCCCCTTTCCAGCTGTGCCCTCCCCTTCCCCACCTGTCCCATTCCTTTTCCCACCTGTCCCATCCCCTTTCCACCTCTCCCATTCCCTTCCCACCTGTCCCATTCCCTTCCCCACCTGCCCCATCCCTTCCCAGTGAAGATGAAGCTTTGCCCCAGCACCAGCAGCAGAGCCAGGACCAGAACAGTGGTTTCCAGCCTCTCCTTCCTTCCATAAACACCAAACCAGCAGCCCTGAGGACAGACAGGCTCTGGAGCTCTCCTCTGCTCCCTCCCTGGCTTGAGCCCAGCCTGATGATTAAGAACCACTCACATTTAGGGTTTGTCTGTGGCCCGGTGGAGCATTTCTGGCTGGGCAGAGAGGAATTCAACACTTTTGTGATGGCTCTGAAGGGAATTCTTTATAGACACAGACAGAGCCTGCAGCTCTCCCTGGCTCCAGCTCCTCATTTGTCTCGCCCTGGTCAAGACAGAGCAGCCAGGGAGGGGTTTCTGCTCTGGATCTCTGCAAAGGGCAGAGCTGCTGCATCTCTGAGGAGCCTGGGAGGGAGGCTGAGGCTGGAGGTGCTGGACTGGCTCAGATCCTTCCCTGGCCCGGGGCAGTGGCACAGCTGGTGCTGCCAGGGTGGGCAGAGGGATTTTGCTGTCACAGTTCAGGGGGAGTTTCAGCATCATCCAGTCCTCCACATGGAGCCAGGCTGGACTCCTGGTGGGTGCCAGGCTGGATCCTGCTGGGTTCCAGGCTGGATTCTGCTGGGTTCCAGGCTGAATCCTGGTGGGTGCCAGGCTGGATCCTGCTGGGTTCCAGGCTGGATCCTGCTGGGTTCCAGGCTGGATTCTGCTGGGTGCCAGGCAGAACCAAGGTTGGATCCTGGCTTGCTCAGCTCTCCCTGGCCAGGTTTGGGTGCCCCAGAGCTGGTGCAGCCCATGTGAGATTCCCCCACTGGGGTCATGCCAAGGAGTGCTCCCCTCTGCACTGCTTGGATATGAAATTCAAAGGACTTTGACCCTTTCTTAGCATTTCTGAGCCTGTCACTGTTAATTTACCATCAGCTCTGAGTGACCACATCCCATAAGAGCCCATCCCAGGGCGCAGCACTCTGGTGACACTGAACTGTCTGTGCCCAGCGTGGAGCACACCGGGCAGTGCCTGCGCCCCTCCGTGTCCCCTCAGGCACCCTGCGGTGGCCCTGGGTGACAGCCCTGTCCCCTCCCCAGGCCTGGCCCCCGTGGGTGGGATGTGCGAGCGGGAGAGGAGCTGCAGCATCAACGAGGACATCGGCCTGGCTACCGCCTTCACCATCGCCCACGAGATCGGCCACACGTGAGTGCAGCCCCCGGGCACCTCCTGCTGCCTCATTCCTGCCAAACAGGGGCTGGGAACCCTTCCTGTGGGTGATCCAGATGTGCTGATGCCTTTGTGGGACTGCCTGAAAACAGAGGCTGGACAAAACTAAAGAGAATAAGAAGCATTTCTATTTATTGAAGGGTAACTTCAGGCAGTTTTAGGGCAGACGAAGCCCACCCAGGGGCTACACCCAAAAAATGGATGATGGGTCACAGGTTTTGATGCTTTTATTGGTGCTTTGGGATTTAGCTTTTATATGTTCAGACCCTGTGCTGGTTTAGTGTGTAACTCTAAAACTCCACACAGCTACTGTTAGACGTAACAAACCCTCTCTGGGCCTGGACTCAAGGACACTTTGTTGTCCCAGGCCCTGAAATATGTAAACTGAGCCTCTGGGAAAGGGGAGTAAACCTGGGGTAATGCCATCATTCCCTGAAACTGCAGTTGGAGAATTAACCCTGATATGCAAGTGGACCAAACTTATAAAAGTGTGAAGAACCCATGGGCCGGGGTCCATCTCGGGTGTAGCCCCTCTGGAGACTTTTTGGCTGCCTGAGGTGTTCCTATCAAAGGCCCTTAATTAATACCCACTTTAATTCTCTGCATCTTGTCGAGCCTCTGTTTTCAGGGAGCCTCTCCAAGGCATCGTTACAAGTTTGCTCCATTTGCATTTTAGGGGGTTAATCCTCCAGTTACACCTTCAGGTAACCAAGTCCTTTACTCCAAGTTTGCTCCCCACCCCCCCAGCTCACCGTTGCTTACATTTCTCCAGGCCTGAGGCAGTGAGGTGTCCTTGACTTTCAGGCCTGGAGAGGAATTGTTTCGTCTGACCAAGATGGGAGAGCAGCGGCGAATGGTCTGGGTGGAGTTTGGCGTTGCACAGGGTGCCCAGAGCAGCTGTGGCTGCCCCTGGATCCCTGGCAGTGCCCAAGGCCAGGCTGGACACTGGGGCTTGGAGCATCCTGGGACAGTGGGAGGTGTCTCTGCCCATGGCAGGGGGTGGAATGGGATGAGTTTCAAGATCTCTCCCAACCCAAAGCATTCCCTGATTCCATGATTTAGGCTCCTAAATCCCAGGGTTTCAAGTGCGATTCTTGCACGCAGAATTACAAATAGATGAAAAACACAAAGCTGAGACCCGAAGGCATCGCTGTCAAACCCTCCCTCCCCAGGCTGACCTCCTCCTCCTCCTCTGGCTCTCCCCAGGTTTGGCATGAACCACGACGGCGTCGGCAACAGCTGCGGCTCGCGGGGGCAGGAGACGGCCAAGCTCATGGCCGCTCACATCACCATGAAGACCAACCCGTTCGTGTGGTCCACGTGCAGCAGGGATTACATCACCAGCTTCCTGGAGTAAGGAGCCCACCTCTCCCTGCCCTCCCCTGGGCTTTGCTGAGAGTGGGGGAAGCCAAGCAAAGCCCCCAGATCCCACAGTGCTTTTCCTCCTGTCTGCCAGAGTTCTTTAGGCTTCCCCGTGTTTTCCTGCCTGTTGAACATCCAAACCCGTTTGTGTTGCAGCTGGGAGAGCTTTATTTGGGTTCCCCCACATCCAGAAACTTCCCAAACAGGAGTTTCAGTCCCTCCTGGAGGCGTTTGGGTGGTTCTGAAGTCCAGCCAGGAATTGCAGGGAAGGGTTGGTGTGGTGGGGAAGGAGGCTCTGGGGACAGGACTGGGTCTGCGTGGGGCAGGCGCTTTCTCCAGGCAGTGAGGAGGAGTTTGCAGTGTGAGTGAGCAAAGCAGGGGAAAGATTTTGGGTTCCTTTTTTTTTTCCAAAGCACCTTTAGGATTCAGGAGAAGGGTCAGGACAATGGGGGGATGGGTTTAAACTGGAAGAAAGCAGTTTAGAGTGGGTATTAGGAGGAATTTCTTTGTTGTGAGGGTGGGCAGGCCCTGGCACATGGTGCCCAGAGCAGCTGTGGCTGCCCCTGGATCCCTGGCAGTGCCCAAGGCCAGGCTGGACACTGGGGCTGGGAGCAGCCTGGGACAGTGGGAGGTGTCCCTGCCCATGGCAGGGGATGGGGTGAGATGAGTTTCAAGGTCCCTCCCAACCCAAAGCATTCCCTGATTCCATGATTTAGGCTCCTAAATCCCAGGCTCAAGGCTGTCATCACACCTGAGTCAAACCCTTCTTTGCAGGGCTCAGGCAGCCCCTGGGTTTCTATCCCAAAACGATCAGTGGGGATGCATTTCAGTGAGGTTCTCTGTAGGACAAGGGCACTTCCTGAAGGAAGGACTGGGCAGGGCTTGAGGAGTGAGAGGAAGCAGCTCAAGCGTGGGGTCAGCGTGAAGGGAAGCCCCCGGGGAGTCTGAAGAGCAGAGCTCAGCTCCTGGAACGCAGCAGGAGGAGCAGCTCCTCCTCCCCAAGGGGCTCCCTCTGTCCTGCAGGGCTCAGCCAAACCTCGTGGCTCAGCAGCAAATCCCACATCTGCCCTGGGGCTCGGCCAGGCCTGTCCCCCACGCCGGTGACCGAGGCACGTGGCACGGCCAGGCTGCTTCGTCCTCTGCTGACCCCGAGCTCCTGGCAGGGCTGGAGGAGGATGGAGAGCTCATCCCTGCTCCTCGTGCTCTGGGCTGGCCTCCCTGGGCTTCAGGAGCCTCCTCTGGGACATGGGGGGGTGCAGGATTGGGGGCTGGGGGTGAGGACAGCGGCCTTGATTTAGGGGGAGCTCAGAGAGCAGCAGGGAGAGGGGAGGGAAAGGCCTAGTTTGGATGCTCCTACAGAGCTCTGGCGAGCAGGGGATTGGGCCTGGAGCTGGGGGCTCCGGTTGCTCTCAACTGGGGCTTCACAGCTGTGTGGGGGAGCAGCCCCTGTGCCCACCCACTGCCCACTGAGGGTGCTGGGCACACTGGTCTGGGCACACCGGGGGCTGCACTCTGCCACGGGCACAGCCAGGGCCTGGCAACAGCCCAGGGAAGGGCTGCAGCTGTGTCAGGGCTTGGGGTGGAGCTCAGGGAAAGGTTCTTCCCCCCGAGGCTGCTGGGGCACTGCCCAGGCTCCCCAGGGAATGGTCCCGGCCCCAAGGCTGCCAGAGCTCCAGGAGCGTTTGGGCAGCGCTCTCAGGGATGCACAGGGTGGGATTGTTGGGGGGTCTGTGCAGAGACAGGGACTGGGCTGAGGATCCCTGAGGATCCAGCTCAGGATATTCCACGAGTTACCTTGGAACCAGGATGTGCCTCCCAGCCCGGGGCACACAGCTGGAGGGATTTCAGAGCTGCTTCTCCTGCCCAGAGCAGACCCAGATTTGTCCTCTCAGCCCCCAGCAGAGCCAGGAGTGGCGGCTGTCGATGCCCCCTCGGTGCTCTTTCTCCCTTCAGCCTTCCTGATCTCTGATTGTCCCTCTCTGGTTCCAGCTCGGGGATGGGATTGTGCCTGAACAACGCTCCTCCCAAGCAGGATTTCATCTACCCCACGGTGGCCCCGGGCCAGGCGTACGATGCCGACGAGCAGTGCCGCTTCCAGTACGGAGTCAAATCCCGCCAGTGTAAATACGGGGTAGAGAGCCTTCCTGCTTTACTATCGGTTCAGGGACGGACGTGGGGGGACGGGGGGAAGGAAAGCTCCATGGGGCTGTCCCTGCTGCCCACACCCCTGTCCTGCCCCACACCAGGGGCACTGTGGAGTTCCCAGTGAGCTCCGTGCCGTGGTTCCCTGGGAGAGCACGCAGGAGGGGGTGTCCCGTCTGTAAATGTTGTTCCCAGCCCAGTTTGGGTCAGGTTAATCCCATGGGAAGGGATTTCCTGCCTCTTCCTTGCCTGCTGGTGGTCCCCGAGGTCCCACCTGTGCAGGCTCCCCGTTCTTTGCCCATTTTCCATAATGCTCAGCAGCAGTCACCGTGCTGCTCACACAAACCCAGGGCAGCAGTGGAGCCCCCATCCCTGGAAGTGCCCAAAAACGTGTGGCTGTGGCACCTGGGGACAGGGGTTACTGGTGGGCCTGGCAGTGCTGGGTTGATGGTTGGACTTGCTGATCTTGGATGGCTTTTCCAAGCTGAATTCCACAATTCCATGATGGGAGGAGAAAAGGCTTTGTGCCCACTGAGGGATGAGCTGGAGGTTGCTGCCCACCTGAGCCCCATCCCCACCCCCTCACTGCCATCCCCCGGGCTCTGAACCCAGGCAAACACTGAAAGGAAAGGCTGCTCCAGGAGAAAAGAGCCTTCCCAGATCTGAGCCGGGCTCTTTGCTGTTCTCCATGTCCTGAGCAGAGGGAACATCTGCATGGGCTGCCTGAGCTCCTCAAAGCACCCATGCTCCTCCAGGGAAAACAGAGGAGCCAGCAGTGGGATGCACAGGCAGCAGGGGCACATTTCCCCGTGGAAAGGGTGGTCAGGGCTTGGAAGGGGCTGCCCAGGGAAGTTTGGGGTTGTCCAAGGAATGCCTGGATGTGGCTCTCGGTGCTCTGGGCTGGTTGAAAATCTGGGGGTCGGTCAAAAGAGGCACTTGATGATCTCAGAGACCTTTTCCATCCCCATCCACAGCCCTGGGAAGCTGTGTAGGAGTGAACCCAGCAGCTCAGGGTTTAATTTCTCTGTCAGGGTGCAAAGCCCAGCCCGGCTGTGCTGTGGGAGTGCCCCAGGGTGAGCCAGACAGTCACTGAGAGGGACAGTCCCACACTGCCCCACATCCTGCAGGTGTCCCCAGCCCATCCTGGTGGGAAAAAAGCAAAGTTGGTGCCTTGAATGGTGCCCAGGGGGTGCCTTGAGCACGGCCCAAGGGGTCTGGAGCCTGCTGGACGTGGGGCAGATGCAGCAGGAGCAGTCTGACCTCAAAAAACAGTGTCCCATGGTTGTGGTGTCCCACCATTCCCCAGGCAGGGAATGGGAGCTTCCCCCCATCTCCCAGGTAATTTTTAGCCCAGGCAGACCCTTCCTGTACCTATCCAAGGCTCACAAAAGATTCCTGGGGTGACCCCTCCAGCCCTGTGGTGGTGTGAGATCAACCCAAAGGGCGCCAGGGCTCGACTGCGTGTGGGTAAATCCGGGCCAGTGTGTGAGCCCAGCCTGTGCCCCTGGACACCAACCCCAGAGGGATGGAGCCAGCAGGGCAGCAACCCTGCCTGCCGGCCAGGAGAGGGGCTGATGGGTGGGTGTCACGGGCATGGAGAGGATTCCAGGCCAGGCTAGGAGGAAACTCATCCAGTGCAGGTGTGCGGGGCTGGAACGAGGAGATCTTTAAGGTCCCTTCCACCCTGAACCAATCTGAGATTGGATGGTTGGAGCTGGGAGGTCACCAGGAAGCCCTTGGGGACAGGGAGAAGGGGCTCCTGCTTCCCAGGGGTCACTCTGGCTCTGCCAGAGCCTGAAGATGGGAAAGACTCTCTCCTTCCCCTGCTAGAAACCATCTCCAGCTGGGCTTGGGCGAGACAGGTGGGAGCCAAATTCCCTTTGCAGCTCCAACCTGCAGCCCTGGCATGGACCCCCCCGGGTTTCCCTCTGCCAGCTCCCCCTGGGGCACTCTGCTGGCCCAGCCCCGGGGGCTGGAGAGGGGCAGAGCAATCCCAGCTCATCCTTCACAGAGGATTCCCAGTCTCTGACTCAGCCGCTCCCGGTGGGATCGGGCTCGGGTTTGGCAGGAATGCGGGGCTGGAGGGCTGGATCAAGCCCCGGGGGTGAGGAACGGGCTGTCACCTGCCGGGGGGCAGGTGGCCAGAGCTGCCTGCTGGTCACTCCTCCCCCGGGTATCTGATGGGCACTGTGCCAGGCAGGAACAGTAGCCAGAGTGTGCCCAGCTGGCCGAGAATGCCCAGGGCACCCTGGCTCGTGCCCGAAGTGGTGTGGGCAGCAGGGCAGGGACTGTCCCCTGGGCTGGCACTGCTGAGGCACCACAAACCCTGGGGACAATTTTGGGCTCCTCACAACAGGAAAGACATCGAGGGGCTGGAGCGTGTCCAGGGCAGGGAACAGAGCTGGGAAGGGTCTGGAGCCCCAGGAGAGGCTGAGGGAGCTGGAAAGGGGCTCAGCCTGGAGCAAAGGAGGCTCAGGGGGGACCCTGTGGCTCTGCACAACTCCCTGACAGGAGGGGGCAGCCAGGGGGGGTGGTTCAGTGGTGTCCCAGGTGAGGAGGGACAGGACAAGAGGCAATGGCCTCGAGCTGCTCCAGGGTGGGTTTGGATATCAGGAAAAATCTGTTCACTGAAGGGGTGTTCAGGCATCGACTGCCCAGGGCAGCGGTGGAGTCCCCATCCCTGGAAGGGTCCAAAGACGTGGCTGTGGCACCTGGGGACAGAAGTTACTGGTGGGCCTGGCAGTGCTGGATTGATGGTTGGACTCGGTGATCTTGGAGGGCTTTTCCAAGCTGAATTCCACGATTCCATGACACTGGCAGTGGCAGCAGCTGTGGCAGCCCAGGCTCTGCTCTCCCACCTCGGGACAGTTTCTGTCACTGACACTGAACCTGTTTGACATCAACTGGATAAGCTCAGCCACCTCGAGCTGCTCCTGAAAAGCAGTGAGTTTTCCATAGGTGCTTTCAGTAGGACCAGGAGCAGGAATAGGTTGGGGACCAGGCAGGAAAGTCAGGTAATGAGATTTTAGGGGCTGCTTTGTAGTTTGCAGGTGCTGAGGTCCAGCCTGAGGGTGACACACGAGCTGGAAATGGCCTGGACCTCCTGATTTCACTTTTGGGTGGCTTCTGCGACAGCTAAGGGAAATTTTTTGTTTGCTGGAGCTCTGAGAGGTCAGGCTGGGGTGAAGCTCAGGATCTGTGGCTCAGGAAACCTCCTGGAAAGAGGTCTGGAGTCCTCAGTGTCACCCAGGGGACACAACTGCACCGAGCAGACCCCCAGGGCAGAGGTGCCTGATTCCAAAGGCCTGGCTCAGGGTCTGGCATTATTTTAATTGTTCCAAAACCAGTTCTAATCCTTCCAGAGGAACCTTCCCTTTGGGATTCTTAGGCTGGCTGCAGGAGGTCACACTGAGAGCAGAGAGAGCTCCAGCTGTGCTGTTGATGCTCCCAGGGAGCCCCAGGTTCCCGCAGAGGCAGCTCTGGGATGCTCATGGCATCCCAGGAATGGGCTCAGCCTCCACTGCAAACCTGCAGAACTGGGAACATCCCTCAGCCCTGGGAAGAGGGGTGAGGACGAGGACAGTGGAATTAACTCCAGTGCCACTGAGGTGTTTGAGGAGAGGTGGCCTCTGTGGCAGGGGCTGCCCTGCTGCCCACACCACTTTGGGCACGAGCCAGGGTGCCCTGGGCATTCTCGGCCAGCTGGGCACACTCTGGCTCATGTTCCTGCCTGGCACAGGGAGAGCTGTCCCCCTTCTCTGGGCCCAGCCTAAGCACTTGTGGGATTCCCTGGATGTGGAGGGAACTCTGAGAGCCGAGCAGTTTAGATTGGCTATTAGGAGGAATTTCTTTGTTGTGAGGGTGGGCAGGCCCTGGCACAGGGTGCCCAGAGCAGCTGTGGCTGCCCCTGGATCCCTGGCAGTGCCCAAGGCCAGGCTGGACACTGGGGCTGGGAGCAGCCTGGGACAGTGAAAGGTGTCCCTGGCCATGACAGGGCCTCGTGTTGTCCCCACCGTGCTGGAGATACTCAGTGTCCCCTTTTCCCCATGTCCCACCCAGCTGGTGCCCCCCAGTGCCAGCAAATCCTAATCTGGGTTGTGTCCCTTTGTGTCTCTCCCCCTCCCCTGTGTCCCCCCCATGTCCCTCTCTCCAGGAGGTCTGCAGCGAGCTGTGGTGCCTGAGCAAAAGCAATCGTTGCATCACCAACAGCATCCCCGCGGCTGAGGGCACCATCTGCCAAACCAACACCATCGACAAGGGGGTAAGGCAGCCCCGGGCACCGGGAGGAGCTGGCAGGGAGGGGTTGGATCCCTTTTTCCAGCAAAAACCAGGATTGTTGTTCAGGCTGAGGGCGTGGAGATGATTTAGGAGCACTCAGCAGCCAGTGCAGCCCTGATTCCCAGAGCCCAGAGCTGCCCGGGAGCGGGGCTGGGATGTGCCAAGGATCCCAGAAATCACCCCAAAGTCCAGCTCAGAGCTCAGCTCGGGCAGTGCTGGGATATGAGATGTGGGGTGTGGGATGTGGGATATGGGATAGGGAATATGGGATATGGGATAGGGAATATGGGAATATGGGATATGGGATTTGGGATATGGGATCTGGGATAGGGAATATGGGATATGGGATATGGAATATGGGATGTGGGATGTGGAATGAGGAATGTGGGATATGGAATTGGGAATAGGGAATAAGGAAGGTGGAGAGCTGCTGGTGCTCCCAGGGATCATGAGCTGGGATTCCTGGGAAGCCATGGGGCATTTTTCCCGGCTGCCCATGGAGAGCTGGCTCGGGAGGAGCCGGGAGAGGCCGTGCCAGGAGCTCCAGGGTCGGTTCCCAGCCCCTGGAAGGAGCACACAGCGCTTTCTTCCTTCCTGGGATTATCCCAGCCCCTGAGGCTCCGTGTCCGGCACCGCGCCCGGACAGCAGCGGCGGCTCTGGCACCGTCCCAGCCCTGGCATGGCTGGGGACTCCCGGGGGTGTGGGACACGTGCCAGGACTGAGGGAAATATTTCATAGGCAGATTTCCATGAGCATCTGTGTCCCAGGAGGACAGGGACAGGCAGATTCTTTGGGGATCCTCACACAATGATGACACAACAACGCTGATGTTACGATTGAAGCTGGATTTTAACCCGGGCTCTTTGCTGATCGGGACATTTGGGACACGCAAACCCCAACCTGAGCTCCCAGTACACCCAAAACTCACTCTGTGCTGGGAGGGAGCAGCTGGCTCTGGGTGTGTCCGTGTCCCTTGGGATCCTGGCCCTGCCCAGCAGCAGCAGCAGCTCCAATCCAGGATCACCTGGAAGTGAGATGTGAGCTGTGGCAGCCAGGACCTCTTTAGAGGAGAATCCTAGACTGGTTTGGGCTGGAAGGACCTTAAAACCCTTCCAGGTATCCCACCTTCCATAGCCCAGGGTGCTCCAAACCCCATCCAGCCTGGCCTTGGACAGTTCCAGGGATCCAGGGGCAGCCACAGCTTCTCTGGGCTGATGCCTTAAGAGGCGTCCTAGAACCAGAGCCCAGACAGGAGTAAAGGGAATAAAGGTGGGGATTTATTGGAAAGGGCTCCAAAGGTACCCCTGGGGAGCCAGAGGTGCTGCCCAGATGGGCCCCGAGATGGACCCTGAGAGGCCACGAGTTCTTCCCACTTTTATAGGTTTGGTTCATTTGCATCTCAGGGTTAATTCTCCAATTAAAGCTTCAGTTTAATGATGGAATTCCTCTCAGCTTGCCCCCCTCTCAGAGGCTCTTTGGTTGACACTTTTTGGGCCCAGGAGGGGCTGGGTGTCCTTGGAGAGCAGCCCCGGAGAGGCTTTGTTGTGTGTGCCCAGCACAGAGAGCAGCACTGAACAGGGAACAGGAAACTCCAGAGTTACACACTGGGCAGGGCAGGGCTTGGAAAACACAGAAGTTAAAACCTGAGGCACCAGGGCACCCTGTGGGATGTGACCTCCTGTCCGTGGCTGCCTGTCCCCCAGGACTGGGCTGGGGACTGGGCACACTGGTCCCAGTGTGATGCAAAGGAGACGTGAGGGGAGAATTTGTCCCTGAGGCTGCTGCAGCTCCAAGCTCGGATCCCTCAGGATCTCAGTGGATCCCAGCCCTGAGCTGTTCCCGTGCCCCGCGGCAGCTCCGGCACAAGGAGCAGGGTGCCCGCGGCGCTGAGAGCTCCGTGTGCCCGCAGTGGTGCTACAAGAGGGAGTGTGTGCCCTTCGGGACGCGGCCAGAGGGCGTGGACGGAGCCTGGGGGTCCTGGTCCTCGTGGGGGGAGTGCAGCCGGACGTGCGGTGGCGGCGTGTCCTCATCCGTGCGGCACTGCGACAGCCCCAGGTACGGGGGGGAATGGGAATGGCGGATGGGAATGTGGGATATGGGATGGGAAATGTGGGATGTGGGATGGGAAATGTGGGATATGGGAGGGGAAATGTGGGATGTGGGATATGGGATGGGAAATGTGGGATGTGGGATATGGGATGGGAAATGTGGGATGTGGGATGGGAAATGTGAGATGTGGGATGTGGGATGGGGAATGTGGGATATGGGATGGGGAATGTGGGATATGGGATGGGGAATGAGGAATGTGGGATATGGGATGGGGAATGTGGGATGTGGGATGGGAAATGTGGGATGTGGGATATGGGACGTCGGATATGGGATGTGGGGTGTGGGATGTGGAATATGGGATGTAGGATATGGGATGTGGGATATGGGATGAGGAATGTGGGACATGGAATAGGGAACAGAGAATAGAGAATAAGGAAGGTGGAGAGCTGCTGGTGCTCCCAGGGATCATGAGCTGGGATTCCTGGGAAGCCACCGGGCGTTTTTCCTGGCTGCCCACGGAGAGCTGGCTCGGGAGGAGCCGGGAGAGGCCGTGCCAGGAGCTCCAGGGTCGGTTCCCAGCCCCTGGAAGGAGCACACGGCGCTTTCTTCCTTCCTGGGAAGAACTGGGGTGCAAACCCTCTGTGCACTCCGGGAGATTTCAGGGGCTGCACTCCAGCCGCATCCAGCCAGCCAGGATCGCTCCTTGTGGCAGAGCAGGGCTGGGAAAAGCCACCCGGGGCAGCCACCCCAAGCTCCTGGGGACAAACCCCTGCCCCGAACACCGCCTGGAGCTGTTCCAGCATCTCCTCCGTGCTTTGGCAGGCCCACGATCGGAGGGAAGTACTGCCTGGGGGAGAGGAAGCGCTACCGATCCTGCAACACCGACGTGAGTGGTGCCGGGCCCGGCAGTGGGGCTGGGAGGGGTGGAGAGGGGGAATCAGCCGTGTTCGGGTGGGATCAGCCCTGTCCGGGTGGGATCAGCCCTGTTCGGGGGAGATCAGCCCTTTCCAAGTGGGATCAGCCTTCTCCAGGTTGGGATGAGCCTTCTCTGGTTGGGATGAGCCCTCTCCCAGTAGGATGAGCCCTGTCCGGGTGGGATGAGCCCTCTCCCAGTAGGATGAGCCCT
>VXAC01004165.1:182394-222550 GCA_013399225.1 Rhipidura dahli | reverse complement strand
AGCAATCCCCCAGTGGGAATTGGGGGCAGGAAGGAGCAGGCAGGTATGGGAGAAGGCTCCGGGATCCAGAGGAGGACAAGGAGGGGAGCTCAGAGGATTCCGGCTCTGCCGGGTCAGCGCTGCCCCTCGGGGCTGCTCAGGAGAGGCTGAGTCAGACTCTGCTTCCCCGGGCTGAGGGGTTAAACCTCAGAGATTTTCACCAAAAACCGTGGGGAGGGGATGCTCGGTGACGCTTTGGAGCTGGGGAATTGTAGCTGCAACACCCCCGGGCTGCCGGTGAGGACAACAGACGGGTACTGCTGCTTCCCTGCACTCTGCACTTGGGTTTGGGGGATTTTTCCCGAGGGTCACACCTCAGCCAGAGCTCCTGCGGCCCCTCCTTGTGCTCTTGGTCTTCAGATCGTGTCCAGCTTTGCAGGCGAGGTGCTCGGGCTGCCCTGTAGCAGTGTCATGGCTGGTGTCCCTGTCCCTGAAGGGCTGGTGGCAGTGCCTGGAGCAGCCCCTGCCCTGCTGGCAGCTCTGCCCGCTGGCTGTGTGCCCACAGGACTGCCCGCCGGGCTCACAGGACTTCCGAGAGCTGCAGTGCGCCGAGTTCGACAACGTGCCCTTCCGAGGGAAGTACTACAGCTGGAAAACCTACCGGGGAGGTGAGCCTGCCCCGGGGCTGCTCGTGTTTGCTCACCCCACGCTCTGCAAGGATGGGTCTGGTGGCCCGAGGGGTCTGGGAACAGCTGGGGAGGATTTCCACAGCTCTGGTTCCCCTCTCTGCGCTCCTGGAATGTGCTGCCATCCCGCCAGGAACCGCCCGTCCCCCCGTCCTGGCTTACCAGAACCAATCCCAGCAGCTCTGGAGCTGTCTCAGCCGCTTTCCTCCCGGCTGCTTCCTCAGCTGAGGGCACAGAGGCCGATGGACAAGAGCAGGGAATGTCTGGTGCCCGATGGAGAGGAGGCAGAACAGGCAGGAAAAGCTTCCTGAGCAGGAGAAGGGCTGGGATCCCACGGATCCTGCAAGGAGCAGCACTTCCTTCTTCCCGAGGTCAGCCCCGGCTCCTGCAGAAGGGTCTGGCGAGGAGAGGGGGGCAGGAGGAGGCTCCGTGGCAGAAATCTCTCCGTGAGGAGGGGGAGCAGCTCATCTCCTCCGCAGAGTTAATGAACCCGCCTGGGGAAATCCTCCCCAGCTGCTCAAACAAGCACAGCTCCCAGCGGGGCTCCCACAGCTGCAGCAGCTGTGCTGAGGCTGCAGGGGACGGATCAGGAAAAACGCCGGGAAACTGTGAGGCTGCAGAGCCCTCCGGAGAGCCCGGTGGAAGAGAAGCATGCAGGCTGTAGCTGCCCTCGCTCAGGGCTCTCCCCTCGCCAGGCACGGCCCGAGGCTGGGGGTGGCCAGCTGAGTGTCGCCCCCCAGGTGATACTGATGTGGATTTTTGGCTGCTATTCGATCCTGATATGGATTTTTGGCTGCTATCAGACCCTGATATGAATTTTTGGCTCTCATGGAGAGCCCCTTCCTCCCTCTCTCTCTGCGCTTCAGCTTCCTCTGCCATTAAATGAGTGGTGAAACCTCTCCTGGGGGTGCTGACAGTGCCAGGTTTTGAAGGGATTTGGGAGCTTCATCTCCTCTTCCCATGTGAGCTTTTGGGAACAGTCACGAGGAGCACTTTTATTTGGTTTATTCTGTGTCAAAAGGTGTCACCGTGGTCCCCTGGGGTGTCACCGTTGTCCCCTGGGGTGGCCCAGGAGGGACCATGGAGCGGGGAAGCTCAGGGAACTTCTCTGCACAACTCTGGGCTCTCTCTCAGGGCTGGGGAGACCTGGTTTGTGTTTAGCACCTAAAGGGGGCTGGAAAGAAAGGCAGAGAATTTTAGCAAGGCCTGGAGTGCCAGGACAAGGGGGAATGGCTTCCACTGCCAGAGGGCAGGGCTGGATGGGATCTTGGGCAGGAATTGTTCCCTGGGAGGGTGGGCAGGCCCTGGCACAGGGTGCCCAGAGCAGCTGTGGCTGCCCCTGGATCCCTGGCAGTGCCCAAGGCCAGGCTGGACATTGGGGCTGGGAGCAGCCTGGGACAGTGGGAGGCGTCCCTGCCCATGGCAGGGGTGGGAATGGGATGGGCTTTAAGGTCCCTTCCATCCCCTCCCTCTGTGACTTTGCATTCTCAGCAGCACAAGGAGCTTCGCCCTCTCGTGCCCGTGGGATTTTGTGACCCTTGGTGGCTTTTGGGTGTCAGAGGCACATCCTGGGGCACCTCCCCCTTCTCCATGTCACAGATCCAACCCCGGGGTGGGGGAGCAGCCCCCTCCTGTCCTGCTCTGGCCGCTGCCATCCTGCCCTCGGTCCCTGTGTTCCCTCCGTGCCACCAGACCCTGGGGTGGCACCGAGGGCTGCTCCTCCTCTCCTGGGCTCTTCCAGCAGTGCCCAGAGCACTCGGCTGTGGGGGGGTGGGGTCAGTCTCTCCCTCCCTGCTGGCACCAGCAGCCCCCAGGACCCCTCTTTGCTGGCAGCCTCATCCCTGGGCATTCCTCCCTCCAGCTGGCAGGAATCTGCTCCTCAGCTTGGTTTTGGGGAGCTGATCCCCACCCTGGGCCTCTGCTGAGCCCCTTCCCCTGCTCAGCTCAGCCTCTTGGGCTCCCCAAAAGGGACGCTGAGTGGGTTTGGGGGTGCCTTGTGTCCCGCAGAGGCTTCACCCCCCATTTCTTTGGGAATATCCTGGGCACGGAGCACCCCCACCCTGCAGACCAGGAGGGCCCCAGCAGCTTGGAGGAGGGGCCGCCAGTGCTGCGGGGATTCGGGAAGGGAAGGAGCCTGCCCCGGGGTCGGCCTGTGCGTGGGGCTCTGCGATTCCCAGCGATCCCGGAGTCCCGAAGAGGAGCGCTGAGCTCAGCAGTCCGCAGATTCCGCCTGGAATGCGGCTTTAATTGTTTGTTTACTTTGCTTTGTTCGCTCCGGTCGTTCTTCGTTTTTGCTCTTGGCCGATACGGGAGTTCGGGGAGAGCGGGGTGGGAGAGGGATGGGAGCAGCGGGAGCCTGCGGAGCCTTGCTCGTCAGAAATGGTGACGAGGTTTAATTCCTCCATGGGAGAGGGCAGGCAGGAGGAACAAAACATCCTCGGAGGCAGCAGCCGGCTGAAAAGATTCGATTTGAATTACTCTGTTAAACTGTGCGAAGGGGGAACCACGGCAGACCCCGAGAGAAGGGAGGGGATCGAAATCTGCAGGGGATGCCTGGCTGGGGCTTTCACCTCTCTGGGACAGGAACCCAGGAAGGGCTGCAGCTGTGTCAGGGCTTGGGATGGAGCTCAGGGAAAGGTTCTTCCCCCCGAGGCTGCTGGGGCACTGCCCAGGCTCCCCAGGGAATGGTCCCGGCCCCAAGGCTGCCAGAGCTCCAGGAGCATTTGGACAGCGCTGTCAGGGATGCCCAGGGTGGGATTGTTGGGGTGTCGGTGCAGGGTCAGGGGCTGGGCTGAGGATCCCTGAGGGTCCCTCCCAGTTCACGACATTCCAGGATTCCCATAATTGTACTCAGCCACATTCCCTGGGCAGGCTCAGAGGTCCCACTCGTTCTGTGGCAGTCGCTCTTCTCCCATCTCCAGGAATTCCAAGGCTGTTTCAGGGACCTTCCTGGGGTCCAGACGTGTCCTCGCTGTGCTCAGTGCTGCTGCCATGGGGACACAGCTGTCCCTGGAGCCACCTGAACAAGGACAAGGGGCTGCCCGGGGTACCTCTCGGCCGGCTCAGTGCCAAGGACGCTCCCGTTCCCAACAGGCACCGGGCAGGGGTTCCAACCTCTTCCCTCTGGTGGCTGCCAGGGACAAACCCTGCCTGGGAATTGTCCTCAGGGAAGGTGTGGGGGCTGTCCAAGAGCTCGGGTGGCGCAGGCAGCTTGCTGCAGCAGTGGCAGTCAGGACGTGGGTACCAGTGCAGGGTCACCCCTCTCTCCCTCCTTCCTCCTTTGCTCTCCCTGTTCCTCTTCCACGGGATTTTAAGGGCAGGAATCCCCACGGGAAGGCCTCTCCCAAGGGATGGGTGAGGAGATCCAGCAGGATCCCTCCCACATGGAGCAGTGTGAGCACTGGAGCCGAGTCCCCAGGGGCAGCCCCTGCTCTCAGCGGTGGCCGCTGAGCTCCCCCTGCTCAGCAGCTGCTTCCAGAGCTTCTCCAGGGGCTTGCCCAGGCACCCTGCTCCCGAAAATGCCTCCGAGCTGCTGAATTCCCCTCTCGTGTCTCCTCCTGCTCCTCCCTCTACCAGCTCTGCCCCCTCTGCCCCCCAGGTGCTCTCGGGTGCTCCCAAGCACAGCCAGGCCCCCTCCCCTCCCTCCCTCTGCCCCTTTGATGTGCTGGAGGGAGTTTCTAGTTCTGCACATTCCCATCCCTCCTGGCCAAGGTGCTTCCCAGCCCTGGCACGGGGAGCAGGGCTGTGGGTGGTGCCCCCAGGAGGGAGCTGCTTCTGCCAGGGCCGTGCTGGGATCCTGGGATGCTCAGGAAAGGCAGCAAATGCCATGAGCCATGCCAGGATTTGATGAAATCCAGCAACAGGAGCCAGGGAATGCTCTGCTGGACCCCCATCCTGCTCCAGGCACTGTATCCAGACATCCAGGGTGTTCCTGGGGTGATGCTCTGGCAAAGGTTGTTGGGGAACAGGAATTCCAGCCACAACCTGAAGGTCCTTCCCCTTCATCTTTGCGGTGCTGTTGTCACCTTTGCTGGGAAGGATTTGGGATCCACCAGCCTCGGAGAGACAGGAAGGGTTTCTCTGGCCCAGCAACTTGGTTGTTCTGCCCCAGCAGCTGGAAAAACCTTGGGAAGGTAACTCGGGAGCTGCTGCCTCAGTTTCCCTGTTGGCAAAGTGGGCAGAGGGGTGTTGGCAACTTGAAAAGAGCCAGGAGTGACCAGGATAAGAACAAATCACTTTGTGCCCTTCCCCATCACATCCAGCCCCTGCTTCCAGGCTGCAGAGGGACTGGGGACAAGGGCTGGAGGGACAGGACCCAGGGAATGGCTTCCCAGTGCCAGAGGGCAGGGCTGGATGGAATATTGGGAGGGAATTGTTCCCTGGGAGGGTGGGCAGGCCCTGGCACAGGGTGCCCAGAGCAGCTGTGGCTGCCCCTGGATCCCTGGCAGTGCCCAAGGCCAGGCTGGACACTGGGGCTTGGAGCAGAAGGAGCAGTGTCCCCCAGGGGTCAGCATCTGGCTCAAGGGCCTGAATCCCTCCTCCAGGGGCATCCTCCTGGTTTTCCATGTCTTTTCTCTCCTCGGTGGCCCCATTTGAAGCTGTGCTCTTCTCCCAGGGGGTGTCAAGGCCTGTTCCCTGAACTGCCTGGCCGAGGGCTTCAACTTCTACACAGAGCGGGCGGCGGCCGTGGTGGACGGGACCCCGTGCCGGCCGGACTCCAACGACATCTGTGTGAACGGCGAGTGCAAGGTGCTGCAGGGCTGGGGAGGGACAGGGACAGAGCCCTGGGGTGGGGGGACAAGGACAGAGCCCCAGGCAAGGGAGCACTGCCCTCAACCTGCTCCCACAGGCATGGGATGGGTGGAGGGTTAAGAGAGCTGGGGGTGCTCACCTGGAGAGGAGAAGGCTCCAGGGAGAGCTCAGAGCCCCTTGCAGGGCCTAAAGGGGCTCAAGGAGAGCTGCAGAGGGACTGGGGACAAGGGCTGGAGGGACAGGAGCCAGGGAATGGCTTCCCAGTGCCAGAGGGCAGGGTTGGATGGGATCTTGGGCAGGAATTGTTCCTTGGGAGGGTGGGCAGGCCCTGGCACAGGGTGCCCAGAGCAGCTGTGGCTGCCCCTGGATCCCTGGCAGTGCCCAAGGCCAGGCTGGACATTGGGGCTGGGAGCAGCCTGGGACAGTGGGAGGTGTCTCTGCCCATGGCAGGGGTGGGATGGGCTTTAAGGATCCCTTTCACCCCGAACCATCCTGTAATTCCATGATTTCTCTACCTGGACACCCAGTGGGAGCAGGAACATTCCCACCCTGGCCTTGTGCCCATCCCCTCTCCAGGCATTCCCCGCCTCAGGGATGGATCTCTGCACCCCCCGGCACTTTGATATTTCCCCTTGCACTGGGATCCGGGGGGAGCTGTAAAAGTTTAATTCCAGGAAGCGCTGTGGGAGTGGCCAACGCCCCCCGACAGACAGACAGACAGAGAGACAGGCTCCCTGTGGGTCTGTCTCCCTCCCTTCCGGTGTCTCTGGGATTTTTTTGTCTCCGTGGGGCCGAACACGCTGTGGAGAAAGGGGGGATTGCGGCAGAGGGAGCCGCAGCCGTGCTGGTGACCCGAGTGCCACCCCACGGGCGGTGCTGCAGCTCCACACGGGCATCCCAACCTCTGCCCCATCCCAGGATTGCCGCCTGCACCCTCCCAGCCTCGGGGAGGGCACTGAGGGGCCCAGGGCAGGCGTGGGGAGGGAAAAGCCCCCCCAGGATGGCTCATCCCCCCTGCTCCCTCCCGCAGCATGTGGGCTGTGACCGAGTGCTGGGCTCCGACTCCAAGGAGGACAAGTGCCGGGTGTGCGGGGGGGACGGCAGCTCCTGCGAGACCATCGAGGGCATCTTCAACCAGTCCCTGCCCGAGGGAGGTAGGGAACAAACGGCCTGGTCCCCCTCAAATCCCTGCTCCACCCTCAAATCCCTGCTCCACCTCGCCTGCCCCTGGGGACGGGCAGGGTCACATCCCGGACAATCATCCCAAGGGGTAGGACCGGGCTGGGAGGGAACAAATCGCTGCTGCCCACCAGCCAAGCCATGCCCCAGCCTCCCCTGGCACCCAAATCTCTGGCACAGAGCTCCAGGCTCCTTCCCTGCTCCCCACCTCCTGCTGGGAGCCACGGGTGGGAGATGCCCACGGAAATCCCAGCTCCACAGCACATTCCCGGTACGGCCAGTCCCACCACGCTGCAAACCCACTCCGTTCTGGTGCCCCAAGTGCTTTTCCCATCCTTTCCCCATGGGTGAGGGGGTTGGTTCGTGCTCCCCTGCAGCCCAGGGCGGCTCTGGGATCGGAGCTGAACATCCCGCTCAGCAGCCGCCGGTTGTGCTGCAGGTTACGAGGAGGTGATCCAGATCCCCAAGGGCTCCGTCCACATCGACATCCGGGAGCTGAACGTCTCCATCAACTACCTGGGTGAGACGGGGCTGGGCAGGCTGAAATCCCTGGGGGCTTTACAGGCTCTGGGAAAGGCCCCGCAAGGAGAGCTTCCCACCCCGGCTGGGATCTGGGAGCAGGGCAGGGTGTCCCAGGCCAGCTGTGTGTCCCTGCCCGGGGTTGGCACCACAACCCCGAGCAAACCCCACACCCTGCAGCCCCCGTGGCTCCCTGGCATGGCCCCCCTGCCAGCCTGCGGATTCAAAACGCTCACATTTTCCTCGGGCTCGCTTTCCCGGCCTCGCTCAGTCCCTCTTTCACAACGAGGATTTTCTTTCCCCTCTTTTCCTCCCTGTCCCCTCGAGCAATGCCGGCCAGGGCAGGGTGCCCACCCTGGCTCCCTGCCGGGTGCCTGCAGGATTCCCCTGGCAGCGTCCCCCAGCCCAGTTCCCTTTGCTGGGATCGGAGGTGCCTCCATCCCTCCCTGCCCGGCGTGTGGGGGCCCTCGTGCCCATCCACACCGGATTTCTGTGCTCTGAGGGGGTCACTGCTGCCGGCCTCTGCCCCTCCGGGATCTCTCCTGGCATCCCAGATGGAGGGAGCATCCTCCGCCCTCAGCAGCGCCGGGGATCCTCCCTGCCCCGAGCGCCGTGGGGCCGGCGAGGGCGGCAGCGCCCGGAGCCGCTCCCGGAGCGGCGGGGAGCGGAGGGACGGAGTGGGAATGGGAGTGGGAATGGGATGGAGCGAGCGGGCCGATCCCCCTCTAGCGACTCTCCCGGGAAACCACAGCCCGGCTCCGGGCCCCAGCAGCTCCAGCAGCCCTGACCCAGTTAGCCCAGCTGGGGTTGAGCTTGGCTTCGTGGCCACAGCTTGTCCCCCAGCCCCAGCCCGTCCAGAAATGTTGGTCCCAGCTCAGGTTGGGTCAGATTAATCCCATGGGAAGAGATTTCTTGCCTCTTCCTTGGCTGCTGCTGGTCCTCACAGGGCAGTGCTGGCCAGGCTGAGAGCACACCTTGGTCCCACCTTGGTGCCACCCTGCTGGTGGCTCTGTGCCACCCTGAGCTGTCCCCTCCCTGTGGGACGAGGCTGGTGCCATTTCCCCTCTGTCCCAGCACCGCTCTGAGCCCGGCAGGTGAGCAGCACCTGGCTGAAGTTGGCCCAGGTGCTCCCAGCCTTGGTGTGAGCTCCGTGCCCTGTCGTGGCAGCGCTGCGAGGGGACAGCGGGGAATATTTCATCAACGGGAAGCTCTCCATCGACCCCCCCCGGCGCTTCGACGTCGCCGGCACCACCTTCCACTACAGGAGGTCCCCCGAAGAGCCCGAGTCCCTGGAGGCTTTGGGACCCACCAACATCACCCTCTTTGTCATGGTTGGTAACTGCGTACCCCTCCCGGTGGGGTCCTGGCTGGAGCTGGCTGTGGCTGCGTGGGGATTGGGGCTGATCAGCCCCTGGGGTGGCTGTGGGGAGTGAAGGGACAGAAACCAGAGGTAAATTTGGCTCAGTTCACATAATCAGAATTCATCAGGTTGGAAAAGCACTTTGAGACCCAACCTGTAACCCAACACCGCCTCGTCAGCCGGGCCATGGCATCAAGGGCCACGTCCAGTTTTGAAAGGGTCACCCCAGGTGGGACAGGAGCCACAATCCCTGCCTTGGGGGGTCAGTGCTTTATCCACTGGGCACTCTCAGCTCTCCTTCCCTAATTCTCAGCTCTCACTCCCTAATCCATCAGGTTTTGGGATGATTCCACCCTTAAGTGCATTGGGAGCTCATTCTCCGATGGAGCACCACTGTCACCACTGGTGGCTGCCCTGCCAGTTTGGGGAGGGGCTGGAGAGGGGACGGGAGATTCCAGCTGCCCTGGATGTTACTGGGGCTGGGGGATGCCAGCTGTGTGCTCACTGCAGTGGCTCTGATGTCCTGGGGGTGCCTTTCCCGCAGGTGCTGGTGCGGACGGAGCCACAGGGGATCCGCTACAAGTTCAACGCCCCGGTGGGCAGGGACGGCTCCAGCCAGTACTCCTGGCACTACACCCCATGGACCAAGTGCTCCGTGCTGTGTGCAGGGGGTGAGCTCTGCTGCTGGGCTGGTTTGGGGGGACAGGTGGGACCCCAACACCCCGTGCTGTGTCCGGGCCTCTGGCTGGCTCTGAGGAGCTCTGGGGTCTGTGCACGGCCCCACCCCGCTCTCAGCCACGTGGGAGTTGTGTCAGGGCAAAGAGCCTGGGTGCCATCTTCAGCTAGGCCACGGGTATGGTTTGGAAGGACTTTAAAAATCAAAGTTTTGCACCCCCTGCCATGGGCAGGGACACCTCCCACTGTCTCAGGCTGCTCCCAGCCCCAATGTCCAGCCTGGCCTTGGGCACTGCCAGGGATCCAGGGGCAGCCACAGCTGCTCTGGGCACCCTGTGCCAGGGCCTGCCCACCCTCCCAGGGAACAATTCCTGCCCAAGATCCCATCCAGCCCTGCCCTCTGGCACTGGGAAGCCATTCCCTGTGTCCTCCAGCCCCTTTTAAACCCATTTACCTGTGCAATGCATGGAATCATAGAATGGGTTTAGGTTGGGAGGGACCTTAAAGCCCACCCAGTCCCACCCCTGCCATGGGCAGGGACACCTCCCACTGTCCCAGGGTGCTCCAAGCTCTGTCCAGCCTGGCCTTGAGCACTGCCAGGGATGGAACAAGGACAGGTTGGCCGATCACAACAGATCTGGCCTCACATCCATGTTCTGGGAACTGAAACCCCCCTGGTGCTTCCCTGAACCCTTGGCCTGGTTCCCATGGGGACTGACTTTGTCTCAGGACTCTGGAGAGCCTGGCTGGGAGGGGCTGAGCTGCTGTTCAGAAGGGGATGGCTCCATAATGCTCCCTGTTTAAAGCTCAGGGCTGGTCTCACACATGAGGCACCGATCAAGTGTTGTCCCTCCTTGTTCTTTTTATTCCCCAAGTGCTGCCCAGGAAGTGTCACAAGGCCAGGGTTAGAACAGGTTGATTGGAGCATGAGATCCTGGAATACTGTGATTCTCCCTCTTCTGGAGTGTCCTGCCCTGGTTGGTGACCTTTAGCACCCCAGGATCATCATCGAGGCTGTAAAAGCCCTGCAGGGCCATCGAGGGCAACATGTGCCCGATGTCCACCTTGTCACCCAGAGTGCCATCTCCACACACTGACCCCATCATTCCCCACCCACACTGACCCCATCACTCCCCATCCACTGACCCCACCATTCCACACCATCCATTTCTCCTGGAGATGCCAGAAGAGCCCTTGGATACGAAAGGAGGAATAAGTTCAGGCTTGATGTGCAGGGACAAGCGGCCGCTGTGTCACATCCCCCGGTGGGAGCAGAGCTGTGGGTCCAGCCTGGCCCTGCTCCAGCCTCAGCCTCCTCCTCCCTTTCCCCCTTCCCTCTTCTCCCTGGGCAGGCAGCCAGATCCAGTCTGTGGTGTGCAGGAGACTCTCGGATGGCTCCACTGTCCCCAGCCATTTCTGCAGCGCTGACACCAAAGTGCCAGAGAGGCAGAGGCCCTGCAACACCGAGCCGTGTCCCCCGGCGTGAGTTCCTGGGCCACGGAGCCAGCGGGGAAAGCCAGGGTGGAAGAGGGTGAAATTCCTTGGGAATGGCAGCCAGGGTGGCACTGCCTGGCTGGAGCAGCTCTGCTGGGTAGTGGGGTTGGGCTTTCTCCTCTGTGTCCCTTATTCAGGAATTGTTCCAGCCCCTCCCTGGCTCCTCTCCTGGAGGGGAAGGGCAGCTGTGGGGGATCTCTGTGGTTCACACAGAGAGGTGGTTCACAGCCTGGGAGGCTGTGGCTGAGTAGGAGCAGGGCTGTGTGCAAGAGTGTGGGGACAAGCCCAGCCCAGCGTGCCCCTCCAAGCTCTGCTGTTGGCCCATCTCCAGCTGGGCCACTGGCAACTGGTCCGAGTGCAGCCGGAGCTGCAATGAGGGCGTCCGGACCCGCAGCGTCTTCTGCAAGAGGAAGATCTCTGCCAGTGAGGAGAAAACCCTGGATGATGCCTCCTGCACCCAGCCACGGCCAAAGATGTTGGAGCCCTGCAACAACCAAACGTGTCCTCCAGAGTGGGTGGCCCTGGACTGGTCAGAGGCGAGTGCCAAAGGAGGGACACAGAGCTGGGGAAGGGTCTGAGAGCAGCTGAGGGCACTTGGCTCGTTCAGCTGGAGCAGAGGAGACTGAGGGGAGGCTCCTCGGGGGCTGCAGCTCCTCCCCAGGGGAGGCGGAGGGGCAGGGGCTGAGCTCTGCTCTGGGCCAGGGACAGGAGCCCAGGGAAGGGCTGCAGCTGTGTCAGGGCTTGGGATGGAGCTCAGGGAAAGGTTCTTCCCCCCGAGGCTGCTGGGACACTGCCCAGGCTCCCCAGGGAATGGTCCCGGCCCCAAGGCTGCCAGAGCTCCAGGAGCGTTTGGGCAGCGCTCTCAGGGATGCCCAGGGTGGGATTGTTGGGGTGTCTGTGCAGGGCCAGGGGCTGGGCTGAGGATCCCTGAGGGATCCAGCTCGGGATATTCCAGGATTCCCATGATTGACATCGTCCTCACCTCTCTGAGGGCGCTGCTCCGTGGGAGGACAGTGCCGGACACCAGTGAGTGCAGAGTGGGGGATGATGTAGCTCAGGAGGGGTGGGAGCAGCACGGGGGAGCCAGAGCTGCCTCTGTCCCCTCCTTCCCAGCCACCCTGACTGTGTCCCCTGTCCCTGCAGTGCACCCCGAGCTGCGGGCCCGGTTTCCGCCACCGCATCGTTCTGTGCAAGAGCGGCGACCACAGCGTGACCCTGCCCACCTCCCAGTGCCTCGAGGCCGCCAAGCCCCCCACCAGCATGAGGTGCAACCTGCGGCGCTGCCCCCCGCCCCGCTGGGTCACCGGCGAGTGGGGAGAGGTAGGGACAGCCCTCCCCACTGGGGCACTGCAGGAGAAGCCTCCCCAGCCCCTCAAATCCTGCCGTGCCGAAGGCTCCTACCGGCCAGCAGAACCCTGTGCGGCCACCACGACTGCCCAGGGGACAGCAGGAGCCTGTGGAAATGTTCTTTGTGCCCTTTTTGCATCATTTGTGATGGTGGCCCAAGGGGACCCCACAGAAGTCATCGAGGGGTCCCCTTGGGTATCTGGGGATCAGCAGGGCAGCGGCTGCAGAGCTGGGCTGGCCCGATGGACACACAAGGCCACTGCTGCTCCCCTCTGAGCCCAGCAGGGTGACCCTGACAGTCCTTCCTTGAGCCACAGGGTGACATCAGGGTGCAGGAGGCCTGGGAAAGGCCAGGGATTGAGGGCTGGGTGGAGGGATCCTCCCTGAGCCGCGGAGAATCAAACCAAGCTTTGTTGGGATGCAGGGCCATGATTTCACTGGCTCATGCCAGGGAGCCCTGGCTGGGCAGGGAAGGAGCCCCCACCACCTCCAGCACCCTTTGCACCCCCTGACACCCACCTTGCCTGCTCCTGCCACGTTCCTAAAGCCCTGGTGGCCACAGCAGCTCCCTCTGTGCTGTCCCCACAGTGCTCTGCCCAGTGTGGCCTTGGCCAGCAGAGAAGATCCGTCCAGTGCCTGGCTCACACCGGGCAGCCGTCCATGGACTGCGTGGAGGCCCTGCAGCCCCCCGGGATGCAGCAGTGCGAGACCAAGTGCGAGTCGGGGCCCACGGACAACCCTGAAGGTGAGGGGTCTCTGGGGACGGGGCACGGGGGCACTGCCAGCTCTGGGGACAGGGACAGCGGAGCCAGCACAGCACAGGTTGGGCTCTAGGGTGGGGACACCCCATCCCTGGAAGTGTCCAGAGCCAGGCTGGATGGGGTTTGGAGCAACCTGGGATGGTGGGAGGTGTCCCTGCCCATGGCAGGGGGTGGGATGAGATGACCTTTAAGGTCCCTTTCACCCTGAATCATCCTGTAATTCCATGATTTCTCTACCTGGACACCCAGTGGGAGCAGGAACATTCCCACCCTGGCCTTGTGCCCATCCCCTCCCCAGGATATTCCCTGCCTCAGGGATGGATCTCTGCACTCCCAGCCTGCACAGGGGGTGGAAATGGATGAGCTTTAAGGCCCCTCCCAACCCAAATCCCTCTGTTGAAAATGTGGCCACTCTGGTCCCAGGCCAGCCTGATGTGCCATGACCCCGAGAAATGCGGGAACTGCACCTCGGCACAGCGAGGGTTTCATTAACGAGGGTTTCATTAGCGAGGGTTTCATTAGCGAGGGTTTCATTAGCGAGGTCCTCAGCAGCATCTTCATCATGGCTGCATCTCTCAGCTTCGTGACAAACCGCCCCCCCCGGGATGCCCTCAGCCCGGCTGTGACCCTGCTCCCTCTCTCTGTGTCCCCTCAGAGTGCAAGGATGTGAACAAGGTGGCCTACTGCCCGCTGGTCCTCAAGTTCAAGTTCTGCAGCCGGACCTACTTCCGACAGATGTGCTGTAAAACCTGCCAGGGCCACTAGGACACGGCGGGACACGGCAGGACCCCCGTGGCAAAACTGGAAGGCCAAAGCTCTGCCAGGAGGCTGCTGAGCCGTGCCCTCCCTCTGTGCCCTGGGAATCTCCCCCGGCTCCCCGCAGGCTCCGCTCGCACTTCCAGCAGGAGCCGCCGGCCCCCCAAACGCGTCCCCCACAGAGACCCCCTTGGCCCCCGAGCTTCACCGTGGCAGGTTCCCAGTTAAACCACTGCAGCCCCAGCTGGATGAGCGCTGGGAGAGGGGGGAGCTGGGCAGAGCAGGGACTTTACTTGAAATTCTGATGTTGTTATTTATTAGTAGCGGCCCAGAGCCCCCGAGGGAAGCGGCACTGCTCGCCCCGCTCCTGCCTCATCCCCCTCCGTGTCCCCCAGGGCAGCACCCCGGGGCTTGAGCACCCCCAGGGCTGCTGCCCTTCCCTCGGGATCCCAGGGGAGACAGGGAGGAGGGTTCAGGTGCCTCGGGTGCCCAGCGAGGTGCTGGACGAAGAGGAGCTGGGGGGTTTTGTCCCCTTGGTTTGTGCTCTGCCACCTCGGCACTGGCAGCAGGGGACAGGGAGCAAGGTCACCACCCCATGAGCGGAGCCGTGACACCAGTTTGACTGGGAGAGGGGGTTCTCCAGGCTCTCGTGGCGGCCGACTTGGATTGGGGGAGTTGCCCTGTTTGTCCTCGTCACTTTTAGGAGCAGTTTGTGTCACTCGGAGCACGAGCTGAGCTGGGGCAGAGGTGTGCTCAGGGCTGCAGCCGCTTCGTGGGGCAGCTGTGCCAGGCTCAGGGGGCACAGCGAGGAGGGTGCAGGGCAGTGACGCTCCTGTCCCGGTGTCCCCAGGGCCTGGCACGGCAGGGCCCTGCCCAGAGGTGGCCTCAGCCTCTGCTGCGGCCTCGCTTCCAAAGGTGCTTCACTTCCAAAGGTGCTTTGCCTCCGAAAGGTGCTTTGCCTCCAAAGGCAGCCTGGCCACATGTGGCTGTGGCCTCGAGGTGCCAGTCCCAGTGCCACCCACTCCTGTGCCCACAGGAGGCCTCCAGTGATGGGAAGAAGGGCAGGCTTGAAATTCCTCCAGGTCACCTCGTGGCCAGACCTGGGCCAATCTCTCTGTGGGCAGCAGCCCATGGAGGAGACCTGACTTCAACTCTCCAAAGCATGTGCTTTTTGTTAGCCTTACAGTTGCTATTATTACGATTATTTTCAGGCCTTTCTGCATCACAGCGATGGGAAACCTCTGTCCAAAGCCGTGTTCCGTTCCCTTGGGGCCACCCCTACGGTGCAGGGAGGGGACAGCCCCCTTCCCCCAGAGCAAAGCCCCCGTGTGTTCCTCTCCCAGCTGTATTTTTGTGTCCACCTTGCTCCTCCAGCCGATCGCAGCTTCTCTGGTGCTCAGCAAACCTCATTTCTCTCCCTTCCTGTTGCCACGCTCCATTCTGACGTTTCTGGGTAAGGGGAGGGGGTGTTTTCATCGTTTTTATATCGATATATATCTACTGACCAATGTTTAACATACTAACTCTGAGGAGGAGCGACGTAAGGCATGAATTATAATAAAGGAGTAGCTACGATCCCGGGCACAGCTCCTGCTCCCAGCTGTGTTCCTCGAGCCTGGGCTTTGGCCTGGAAACAATCCACACCAAAGGAGGGGTTTGGAAGCAGGGGAGGGTTCTCCCTGGGGACCAGAGCAGGTTGGAGAGGTGGGGATGCACCTGGAGCTGCTCCAGGACATGTGGGAACAGTTTCCCCCTTGGCAGAGGGAGCTCCTGTGTTGGCAGTGCTGGGCCAGCAGGGGAGGGGGGGATTCTGGAGACTCAGCTGAGACCCCACCTGCAGAGCTGCCCCAGCCCTGGGCAACAACAGCAGGAGGACGTGGAGCTGCTGGAGCCAGTCCAGAGGAGGCCCCGGAGCTGCTCCCAGGGCTGGAGCCCCTCTGCTCTGGAGCCAGGCTGGGAGAGCTGGGGGTGCTCACCTGGAGAGGAGAAGGCTCCAGGGAGAGCTCAGAGCCCCTTGCAGGGCCTAAAGGGGCTCCAGGAGAGCTGCAGAGGGACTGGGGACAAGGGCTGGAGGGCCAGGAGCCAGGGAATGGCTTCCCAGTGCCAGAGGGCAGGGCTGGATGGGATCTTGGGCAGGAATTGTTCCCTGGGAGGGTGGGCAGGCCCTGGCACAGGGTGCCCAGAGCAGCTGTGGCTGCCCCTGGATCCCTGGCAGTGCCCAAGGCCAGGCTGGACATTGGGGCTGGGAGCAGCCTGGGACAGTGGGAGGTGTCCCTGCCCATGGCAGGGGTGACACTGGATGGTCCTTTCCACCCCAAACCCTTCTGTGACACTGCAGGGGACATTGGGGACATGGTGGCCCAGAGCTCTGCTTTTCTCTGCACCTCAAGCAGGACCTCTTCTAGTGAAAAAAAAAAAAAAAAAACCAGCAACCAAAAGCATTTTGCTCCTAAAGCCACTCCCCAGCACTGAGTGACAACCCCCAGACAGGTAACATCCAGCTGTCACCACAGGGTCAGGTGAAATGTCCCGCAGGGGCTCTGAGCATCCGTGTCGGGTTCTGTCCCCAGCTCGGTGACACCCAGCAGCAGCAGAGGTGGTGACACCCGGGCCAGGGCCACCCCCGAGTCCCCTGGTAGCAAAGGCACCGCTGTCCTCGCCACCCCCACGAACGTGCAAAATGAGGAAGTGAGGGGAGGGCAAACAATTCGTCACCATCAGCAGAAAGGCAAAAAAAGAAGCGCTCCGGGATGGCCCCGGACCCGCGGTGACAGCAGCCCCGCCGGGGAGGGACACGGGGACATCATGGTGAGTGTGAGGGACCCCATCCTGCTCCCCTCGGACACCCCGGGGTGTCACCTCCTGCTCTGCCACCTCAGGGCTGCCCCAGCCGTGCCCTGCCCTGCTCCCAGCACGGTCCCTCGCTGCTCCGGGAGGTGCCAGCTCCTGCCCCGTGTCCCTGCTGGAGAGGGGACGGTGCTCCCCAGCTTGGGGACAGGGGCTGCGGAGGTGCTGGGGTGGGGGGCAGCCGCGGGCGGGTGTGGGGGGCTGGGGGCTGCTGCCCCCCAGGACAGGATGGGCACTGCCAGGGCCGGGTCTGTGCGGGCACAGAGAGGTTTGGGGTTTGCTGTCACTGCTGTGGCACCCACGGGGTGCTTCGTGTCCCGGCTGGTGCTTCTGGTCTCAGCACTGGTGGTGCTGGTGGGGCACAGTGTGGGGTGGGGGTGGCAGCCCCAGGCCAGGAGGGACCCTCAGGGTGCAGGGTGCTGGTCCCCGTGGTCAGACCGTGCAGGGCCGGGGGCTGGGGGGAGGGCAGCGGCCACTTCTGGGAACTGATCTGGAGGCAGAGGAGGAAGAGGAAGGCTCTCGGAATTAGGAAGATGCTCAGGCGGGGGTTAAGGGGCTGCCACAGCTGTGTCCCTGCAGCTCGCAGCTCTGCTCCCCGCGTGCCTGGGGGTGGTGCTGTCCCCAGCTCTTTGCACCCAGGCAGGAAGGGGACAGGGGACAGTGGCCGGCCTGAAACCTCCTCCCGCCCACGCTTGTGGCTATCACCTCCGAGAGGCTGCTCAGATGCTGTCCCCAAAGACACTTCCACTGTCCCCTCCTCGCCACCTGCAGCTGTTCCGTGGCTTCCTGAAGGACCACAGGGCTCTGCAGTCACGACCCCGACCCCTGGCAGGTCCCAGCCCCAGGGGCTGCCCCCATCCCCAGCCCCTGCCCGTGCCTGGCTGTGACACTGATGTGACACTCCTGCTGCTCCTCCTCTCGAGACTTTCTGATAGTTTTAAGGTGTTGCTGCTTCTGAGCTCTGCCTATCTGCACTCAAAAGGTGCCACCTTGGGCTGCATCTGCTCCTTGCTCGGGGCTTGTAGGGTTCCTTTGTGGTTTAACCTCAGCTTTGAAGACAAACACGATGTTTTGCAAGTGCTGCCGCAGGGCTGCTCCCCTCCCTGCCTAGGAGCATCCTGCCCCCGGGCACAGGGGTGGTGGCAGTGCCCATCCCACAGCCAGGGGTGCTGAGGGGCTCCTTGTGTGTCACCTGTCACCTCTGGAGCAAAGTCCCTCGTGCTCGGGGACTGCAAAGGGCACCTGGAAGGTGGAGGGGGGACAAAAGCTTCTCCCTGCATGGCATGAGGGTGGAATGGCTTGGTCCGGGCCCCCTTTGGCCTGAGGCTGGACAGAGGAGGGGACTGGACAGAGCAGGGGACGGAGAAACTGCTGCCCTAAACCTCTGAAAGGAAATTAATTTGTGCTCCCGCTCCCCCCAGGGATGTCACCTGCAGCCCCCTCCCACGGGAGCTCCCTGGGCACTGAGCTTGGGCAGTACCAGGGTTTGAGGGATCCTAATTCCTATGCACCCTGATTCTACCCAGTGCAGTGAGCCCTGGTCCTGCAAACCCCGTGACATGCTCAGGGAGGCCAAGCAGGCTCAGCACTCCCAGAAACGGGGCAGGAACACCCAGAGCTCTGCAGACAGCCAGGCCAAACCCTTCAGGTACCGTGAGCCTATGTTCTCCTCGCAGCTGGGCTGCACCAGGTGCCCCAGCAGGGCCAGGAAAGCCCCCGAGCTGGCCCAGAGGAAGAGGAGGTGAAGCCACGCTCAGCACTGACAGCTCTGAGCAGCCATGGGGCTGAAGGACAATCTCTGGGCCTCATCTCAAAACCTCTGAGCTCTCAGAACAGGAAATCCCATTTGCCTCCATCAGCAGCCTGGGGTTTGGGGTGATGGGGACAGGGCATGGAGATATTTGGCTGCCCATGGGCTCTGTCTCCTGAAGCCCAGAGTTTGGGGTGAAGCTGGGCAGCTCCTGGGGTCCCTGGCAGCTCCCTGGGTGGCACCACGGTCAGAGGATGCTGAGGATGGCTGAGCCTGCCCGTGGTTTTCCGGCTGGATTTTCTGGGGGATGTTAGGATAAAAGCAAGAAAAAGGCCCATAAACAACAACCAGGAGGAAGAGGAGAGGCTCCCTGGATGGGGTCAGGCTGTGTGAGCAGCCCTGGACCCCCTGAGCCCCCTGAGCTGACCCAGCTCTGTGGACCCCAAGAGGAGGTGGTGGGACACAGCCAGAAGCCCCTTCAGCAGCTGTGGGGGCTTGACTTGCATCTGGGGTTTGGAGGGGGGGCACAGGGGGCGTTTGGGGCTGCAGAGCCCAGGGAGGAGGGAGGGGGGCAGGGAAGCAGCACGTGATGGAGCCAGGCTGTGACAAATACCCCAGGGTGGCTGTGGGGGGCTGGGGGCACCCAGCAAAAATCAGGGGCTGCCAGGAGCCTCCAAAGGTGTCAGGATCCAGAGCCCTGAAAGCTGAGAGCCTGAGGGAGAATCAAGCAAAAGGGGAAGAGAAGAAGAAAAGGGAACTGGAAAGAGTAAGAGGCCAGGGCTGATGGGGGAGAAGTGAAATCGGTGACAGGAGCAAGGGGGGGTGAAAGAGGAACCACAGGGATGGGGACAGAGGGGCCACAGACTGGTCCAGACGGGGCGTCCCCTCCTGGGCACCGTGCCGGGGGCCACACGAGAACGAGGGGAGGCCTTTGGGTGGTTTCTGCACGATGAAATCCCCCCCTCCCAGCCCAGGGCTGTGTTTACCCGAAAAGGGCTGAAATCCCAGCCCAGTTCTGCTGCTGCCCCACAGCCCCCGGGGGACAGAGCTGGGCGGGTTGGGGACAGCTGGGCATCTGCCCATCATGCTGGTGCTGGCATCTCCCTGGGCAGGGGGAACGGGAACAGGGGCACAGAGGTGCAAGGAGGATGTGGGGGTGCAGAGGATGCCAGCACCACCCTTCCCCTGCGTTGTTCTGGCTCATAATCTCTGCATCAACTGCTTCGTTATCCTTCATCAACCCGGGGGAGGGGGGCTGGGGCAGCTCCTGTCTGCTCCTCTCCGGCTGCCCGGGGGTGAGGAGCGATCCAGAGGGCTGGGACAAGACCCAGAGCACTGAATTTCCAGCTCTGCGAGTTCCCAGTGTGGCCAAACCCCTCCGTTTGCACCGCGAGGCGCCTGGGTTGGAGTGACGGCTGAGCCGGGGACCGGTCCCGGCTGCCGGCAGCTCCGGGGCTCAGAGCCAGCCCTGGTGGCAGGAGGTGGCTCTGGTGTCAGGAAGCGGCCCCGGCACAGTCGCGGTATCCCTGTGCCCCCAGGGCAGCAAGGAGCGCTTCCACTGGCAGAGCCACAATGTCAAACAGAGCGGCGTGGACGACATGGTGCTGCTGTCCAAGATCTCCGAGGAGGCCATCGTGGAGAACCTCAAGAAGCGTTTCATGGACGATTTCATCTTTGTATCCTTGCCCAGGCAGTGGGGACAGGCACGGGGAGCAGCAGGGATCGGCTCCAAGGCTCTGTCGGGGCGCGGCACAAGCCGGAGCTGCCGCAGTGCTTGTCCCCTGTGCCCTTCTGGGACAGGATTGGGATGGGCTGCGGGAACAGCGCTACTCCCGAGCTGAGCTGCATTTGGCAGAGACGCAGCACCCAAACCCCCTGTCCTGCCATGCCCCAGGACCCACTTTGGTCCTTCCTTTGTAGCCACAGAGCCCCAGGCAAAGCCCTCACCCGCGGTGTCCCTCTGTCCCTGCACACCGGGACCCCCTGCCCGGCACGGGGGTGGCAGCGGTGACCCCGCTGGCAGCAGTGACCATGGTACCCTTGTATTTTTGTGTCCCCTGTTGCTGCCACCCGCCCCCAGCGATGCCCACAGCATGTCGTGACTGCTCTGCACCCTCCGCAAATCCAGGCAAGCCCTGGGTGGAGCGGGAGCATCCCCGCAGGCACAGGGAGGAGGTGCCACCCCTGCTCCCCGGCGGTGCCAGGACACAGGGGACACCGTCACCCAGCGCAGGGGACACGGAGCTGCTCCAGCTCCCTGCTGCCATCCCTGAGCTGGCATTGCTGGGTACCACAGCTCTGGAGGCAGATGGGGACGTATCCCCAAGCCTTGCTCACCCCACACCCGCCGGGGGACGTGGCCAGCTCGGTGCCCCGGTGCAATCTCAGCTCCCTGCTCCCCAGTACGGGGGTGGCTGTCCCTGCTGGGGACGAGGAGCAGAGCCCCGAGGGGCACAGCAGGGCATGGGGAGGGCTCAGCCCGGGCTGAGGCTCCTGCCCACGCCGCTGTATTTCCCCTCAAGATGTGTCTCTGTCCTTACACGGCCATGCGGTGACTCAGCCACCTCCCCCCGCAGCCCTGGGGCTTTACACGCGTTTGGGGCTTGGTCTGGGGCTGGCTTTTTTGGGGTTGATTTTTTTCCTTTTGGTGTTGTTTTTTGAGGGGAAAAATACCCCACGCAGCCTCTCTCTTCCTTTTTTTCTGTGCTTCTGCAAGCAGGGCTCTGTCTAGTCATAACTCAACATCCCAAGCTTCTGCATTTCCCAGAAAAGCTCCCTCTTCCTGCCCTTCAGCCGCTCTCCCCCTGCCCCACTGCCATCGGGGACACAAATAGGATATCAAAGGCTTGGGATGACCCCGCCTGCTCCATCCCCAGCCTCCATCTCCTCACCCTGCTGGGGACTCATCCCCATCCCACTGCCGCACCAATTCCAGGTGCAATTCCCGGCTTTTCCGTGCCCCTGCCCGCACTGAGTGGCTCGGAGTGCTGCAGGGAAGGCAGCAAAGAGGCTGCTGGGCAGGGAAAGGCAGGAGCCGCAGCTCCTCTCCTCTTCGGGCCTCAGTTTCCCTGGATGTAAATGCAGGATGGGCTCCTGCTGCAAGAGGAGCGTGAGCAGAGGGTGGGTTCCAGGAAGCTGCAGGATGCTGGAGAAGCTTTTGGAGCCGATCCTCAGCCAGGCCAGGGAGATGAGGGAATGCTCCTGGAGCCAGAACACCGCTGGGAGTGCGTGCCCCAAGCCACGGCAGCGGAGCAGCTCTGCCTGTGCCGAGCTGGAATCCCTCGTGGCATTCCTGGTGCAGCTGCCAGGACCTGGCAGGGACCCCATCCCCACCTTCCTGCCCGCGGGGCGGGAGCGGGCAGTGGGAAGGGGGGGCATGGGACGGGACACACGGCCCTTGACCCGCTGCCCAGACCTACATCGGGCCCGTGCTGATCTCCGTGAACCCCTTCAAACAGATGCCGTATTTCACCGACCGGGAGATCGAGCTCTACCAGGGCGCGGTGAGGCTGCTGGGGGCAGTTCGGGGTTAATTCCGTGCAAAACCCCCGGGGGCGTCCCCGGAGGGTCCCCATCCTCCGCAGCCCCTTGGCTGCTGCAGGGGTCAGTGCTCCCAACAAGAGACTCAGAAGCAAACCCACATTCCTGGGAAATTCAGCTCAGAAATGTGCACTAAAGCAAGCCAAACATGGTAAAACGCAGCTCAGCCCCAGCGAGCTTCCCGAGGAGGAGGGGAGGGTGAGAAAACCCCAGACATGCCGCTGATGAGCCGGTGCTTGTGGGAAGAGGCTGATTCCCATATGGGCAGAGTGAGGGGGATTTTGGGGAGCTGGGAGCTGCTCTGTGCCCAGCCCCGTTGTCCCTGTGCCTTGTTTAGGGTCAGTATGAGGAGGGTGATTCCCCCTGTGGGCAGTTAAGGGGTTTGGGGAGGGGAGTTGGGGGCTGCTCTGTGCTCAGCCCTGCTGTCCCTGTCCCCCCGTTTAGGCCCAGTATGAAAATCCCCCCCACATCTACGCCCTGACTGACAACATGTACCGGAACATGCTGATCGACGGGGAGAACCAGTGCGTCATCATCAGGTACTGGGGCACACTGGGGCACAGCTGGGGTGTCACTGTCCCCACCACCCCTTCTCCCCAGCCCAGGGGTTTCCCAGCTAAGAGGTGGCTGAAGAGTGGCAGCTCCTGGGCTCTGGGGTGTCAGGAGGGAGCCCCTGGGCCACCAGGCAAGGCTGTGACCGGGGCGGTCCCAGGCAGGGCAGGAGCCTTGTGCAATGCAGCTCTCCGGGGCAGTGTTGCAAGGGAAATGGTCAGGATGTGGGGCAAGGCCGGACACTTCCCTTTGAGGCTCCCAAGGCTCCCTCCTCCCCTTCTAAATCCGGTGACAAGAAATCCAACGTCGCCTGGAGCAGCTCATCGAGCCACACTCTGCTCACACCGATACCCCCATCCGGGGGGGAAGCACAGCCCCCAGAATTCGCTGTCACCCTCTGGTCCTGCTCCAGGAGCCACCCCAAAGCTCCCAGGATGGGTGGCTCTGGTGGGACTATTTCACATCTCCTCTGCTTTGCTGTTTGCACAGCGGAGAAAGCGGAGCCGGGAAAACGGTGGCAGCAAAATACATCATGGGCTACATCTCCAAAGTGTCTGGGGGTGGAGAGAAGGTCCAGGTAGGTCTGTTGTCCCCCCTGGCACTCATCCTGTCACCTCCCAGTGATCCCCACCACACCAGCCCGTAATCCCCACAGCTGACGGAGGACACAGAGCAGCCACTCCAGGCTTGGGGACACGCAAAGCCCCACATCTGTCCCCAGGCCTGGAGTGGGACACAGCTGGGCTCAGCCCTCCCCTGCTCTGTCCCCAGCACGTGAAGGACATCATCCTGCAGTCCAACCCGCTGCTGGAGGCCTTTGGGAATGCCAAAACTGTCCGGAACAACAACTCCAGCCGCTTCGTAAGTGCCAGGGCAGCCCCAGGGCAGGTGCAGTCACTGACCCAGCTGGGCTGGAAGGTTGAGATCGAGTCCAGCACTGCCAAGGCCACCACTGGGCCGTGTCCCCAAGTGCCACATCCACACGGCTTTTAAATCCCTCCAGGGATGGTGACTCCTCCACAATCTGTTCCAGTGCCTGACCACACTCTCAGTGAAGGATCCCAAACTAAATCTCCCCTGGGGCAATGGGAGGACGTTTCCTCTTGTCCTGTTTGTTGCCTGTTACCTGGGAGAAGAGATCGACCCCACCTTGCTCCAACCTCCCCTGGAGCAGCTGAGGGAGCAATGAGGTCTCCCCATGAACCATAAAGTCTTCAGCCAGGGATTGCACATCTCAGCATCCCAAAAAATGTGGTGGGGAAGGGACTGGGGAGAATGAGGAATGAGGAATCCCTCCAGTCAGGGCCACAGCTCTGAGCAGGATCTGTGCTGGAGCAGGGAAAATACTTCGAGATCCAGTTCAGCCGGGGCGGAGAACCCGATGGGGGCAAGATCTCCAACTTCCTGCTGGAGAAGTCGCGCGTGGTGAGCCAGAACGAGTGTGAGAGGAATTTCCACATCTACTATCAGGTATGGAGGAGGCCTGGAGCCACCAGGCTGCAGGAGGGGGGACCAGGAGCTGGGTGACCACAGCCCACTCCGTCCCCTCCCAGCTCATCCAAGGGGCATCCCAAGAGCAGCGGCAGAATTTGGGCATCATGAGCCCGGATTATTACTTCTACCTGAACCAGACAGACACCTACCAGGTGGAGGGCACAGATGACCGCAGTGACTTCCATGAGACCATGGTGAGTGCCTGGGAGGGAGGGGGAGTCTCCAAAGGCTCTGGGGCCCGGGCAGGGGCTCACGGGGTCCCTGCACCCCCCAGAATGCCATGCAGGTCATCGGCATCCGCAGCGAGGACCAGCAGCTGGTGCTGCAGATCGTGGCGGGGATCCTGCACCTGGGCAACATCAGCTTCCGGGAGGAGGGCAACTACGCCCGGGTGGAGAACGCTGACTGTGAGTAGCCCAGTGGCTCCAGGGGACAGTTGGGGAGGGCGACAGGGACCCTTGGGAATGAGTGGCACATTGGCAATGGAATCATCTGCCCAGGGNGAGAGCAGCACTGAACAGGGAACAGGAAACTCCAGAGTTACACACTAGGCAGGGCAGGGTGTGAAAAATATAAAAGTTAAAACCTGAGGCATCAGGGGTGGTGGAGTCGCCATCCCTGGACTTGTTTAGAAAAGGAGTGGATGTGGCACTCAGTGCCGTGGTTTAGTTGATGAGGAGGTGTCAGGTCATAGGTTGGGCTTGATGATCTCCAAGGTCTGTTCCAACCTGGTTCATTCTGTGATTCTGTGGCTGCAGGGAGGCAGCAGCAGTTAGACATGGGGAAACTGAGGCAGTGAGCAACTGGCTCAGCCAGAGCTTTATCAGACAGGGGACAGGTGGCAGGTGTCACTTTGGGAGAGCAAGGACCCATCCCATGTCCCCAGTCATTGTCCCACCGCTGTCCTTCGCACCTGGATGGGGCTGAGGGCTTCAACGGCGGCCGTAGCCGGGTGCATAGGACACAGCCCTGACCACCCCCACTCTGCCCAGCCCTGGCCTTCCCTGCCTACCTGCTGGGGGTCGACCAGGAGCGCCTCAACGAGAAGGTCACCAGCAGGAAAATGGACAGCAAGTGGGGCGGCCGCTCCGAGTCCATCACCGTCACCCTCAACGTGGAGCAGGCGGCCTACACCCGCGATGCGCTGGCCAAGGGGCTCTACGCCCGCGTCTTCGACTTCCTTGTGGAGGTGCGCAGGGCTGAGAGGGGATGGTGGCCCCCTGCTCCAGGATCCAGCCAATCCCACCGCCCTGCAGCCAGCCTGTCCCCTCTGTCCCCGCAGTCCATCAACCGGGCGATGCAGAAGCCATACGAGGAGTACAGCGTCGGGGTGCTGGACATCTACGGCTTCGAGATATTCCAGGTGGGTGTGGCTTTGCTGTAGGAGCCCATCTGGGAATGTCCTGCCCTGCTCCCACAGCAAGGACAGCACCTGGATCAGGTGGCCCCATGAAGGGTCCCTGGAGTAGCACCCAAGTGCTGCTGGCTGGGGTCTCCCCAGTGAGCCAGAGGAGCAGAAGACAACTCAGAACCATTTTCTCTTCCATCTTTCACGCAGAAAAATGGCTTTGAGCAATTCTGCATTAACTTTGTGAACGAGAAGCTGCAGCAGATCTTCATCGAGCTCACCCTGAAGGCAGAGCAGGTACGGGGGGGCTGGGCTGGAGGCTGTGGAGCTGTGCCAGCACCCCAATTCCAGCACCCCAATTCCTGCACCCCAAGTCCTGCACCTCCCTCCTCCCCGGCACTACAGCTGGAGCAGGGGGTCTGCAGCACATCCCAAGGGCTCAGGGCCCACCCAGCTGTCCCTGTGCTTCCCCAGGAGGAATATGTGCAGGAGGGGATCAAGTGGACACAGATCCAGTACTTCAACAACAAGGTGGTGTGTGACCTGATAGAGAACAAGCTGGTGAGTGGGGTCCCCTCTGCTGGGGAGGCTTTTTGGGGAGCAGAGGCACCCAGGGACAGGGGGCTGGGTGGGTGCTGACAGCAGTCCTGCCAAGGAGCAGAGAATCCCAGACTGGTTTGGGTTAGCAGGAACCTTAAAGCCCATCCAGTGCCACCCTGTGCCATGGGCAGGGACACCTTCCACTATCCCAGGCTGCTCCAAGCCCTGTCCAGCCCAGCTTTGGACACTTCCAGCAGCCATGGGAGAGCACCAGCTCTAAGCTGTGGCTCAGCAGGAAGCAGCAGTGCCCAGGCACAGGACTGGGCCCTGCCACACCCACGATTTCCCTGTCCCTGTTCCAGAACCCTCCCGGGATCATGAGTGTCCTGGATGACGTGTGTGCCACCATGCACGCCACGGGCGAGGGCGCCGACCAGACCCTGCTGCAGAAGCTGCAGGCAGCCGTGGGCACCCACGAGCACTTCAACAGCTGGAACTCGGGCTTTGTCATCCACCACTACGCTGGCAAGGTAGGCAGGGCACCCCAAACCCCACACCCTGCGCCCCATAGCCCTGCCCACCGCAGCTGAGGTCCCCTCCTGTCCCATCAGGTGTCCTATGATGTGAACGGCTTCTGCGAGCGCAACCGGGACGTGCTGTTCACCGACCTGATCGAGCTCATGCAGAGCAGTGAATTGTGAGTCCAGCAGTGCTGGGGTGCTGGGGCACCCCAAAAGGGCCTGGGGCACAAGACAGAGTCCTCAACATCCACACCTTAAAGGCTGGTCCTGCCTTTGTGGGCATCACAGCTTGGGTTGCTCAGTCCTGCATCGCCCCATGGGCACCGGGGGTATCCCAGGGCTGGGCAGAGTGAGATCATCCACCAGTGGGATCACCCACCAGTGGGATCACCCACCAGTGAGATCATCCACCAGTGGGATCACCCACCAGTGGGATCATCCACCAGCTCTGCTCCTGCTCCTCGGGGTGGTCAGGAAGGAGGGACTCAGCCCCACAGTCCAGGATTTCCCAGCAGCAGAAGGCAGAGCTGGAGCTGGCCTCAGCTCGGGCCGTGCTGAGCCTGGGGACCCCAACAGCTCTCACCTGGGGACTGTCACCTCCCTTCCAGCGGTTTCATCCGGATGCTTTTCCCAGAAAAACTCGATTCTGACAAAAAGGGACGACCGACCACTGCGGGCTCCAAAATCAAGGTGTGTCCCAGGGGCTGCAGAGCAGCAGCTCTTCTGGGGTGGTGGCAGGGGCTGTGCTCCCACCTTGGTGCTACAGAGGTTGATCCTCACACCAGAAACAGGCCAACGACCTGGTGAACACGCTCATGAAGTGCACCCCACACTACATCCGCTGCATCAAACCCAATGAGACCAAGAAACCGCGGGACTGGGAGGAGAGCAGGTAACGGGGAGCCCACAGAGCCCAGGGAATGGGACCCTGGGCATGGAGATGTGGCCAGGACCAGCTTTCCTCCAAAAACTGCAGCCCTGGACTGGTCCCTCTGAGCTGTTCAGACCCAGCGGAGCACAAGGAGCATGTGGGGACACACTGCCCTTTTAGGTGCACCTCTAGGTCCCCTTTAGGTGCCCTGTTGTCCCATGCTGTCCCTCCCTGCTCCACAGGGTGAAGCACCAGGTTGAGTACCTGGGGCTGAAGGAGAACATCCGGGTGCGCCGGGCAGGATTCGCCTACCGCCGCCTCTTCCACAAGTTCCTGCAACGGTGAGAGGCTGCTGGGATGGGGCTGGCAGATCCCCCAGCCCAGCTGTGACCCACAGCACCTCGTCAGGAGGAAATTCCTCCCTGGGCGGGTGGGGAGGCCCTGGCACAGCTTCACAGGTTAAGAGAGTTGGGGGTGTTCAACCTGGAGAGCAGAAGCTCCAGGGAGATCTCAGAGCCCCTTGCAGGGCCTAAAGGGGCTCCAGGAGAGCTGCAGAGGGACTGGGGACAAGGGCTGGAGGGACAGAAGCCAGGGAATAGCTTCCCAGTGCCAGAGGGCAGGGCTGGATGGGATCTTGGGCAGGAATTGTTCCCTGGGAGGGTGGGCAGGCCCTGGCACAGGGTGCCCAGAGCAGCTGTGGCTGCCCCTGGATCCCTGGCAGTGCCCTGGAGTGCCTAGGCTGGGAGCAGCTTAGGACAGTGGGAGGTGTCCCTGCCCACAGCAGGCTTGGAATAAGATGGGCTTTAAGATCTCTCCCAACCCAAACTATTGTGGGATTCTGTGACCCCGGTCTCTCCCCACAGCTACGCCATCCTCACCCCTGAGACGTGGCCGTCGTGGCGCGGGGATGAGCGCCAAGGGGTGCAGCACCTCCTGCACTCGGTCAACATGGACCCAGACCAGTACCAGATGGGCCGCAGCAAGGTGTTCGTCAAGAACCCCGAGTCGGTGGGTGGCCCTCACTCCTCTGGGGACGCTGCCCGTGGCTGGGCGTCACCGGGGAGGGTTTGGGGTGTCCTGGCTCAGCACTGCCTGTCCCTCCCAGCTCTTCCTCCTCGAGGAGATGAGGGAGAGGAAATTTGACGGCTTCGCCCGGGTGATCCAGAAGGCCTGGCGCCGGCACATCGCCATCCGCAAATACGAGCAGATGAGAGAGGAGGGTAAGGCCGGGCAAAGACAGGGACAGGGACACCCCAGAGCCCTTTGAGGGTGTCTTTCAGTGGCACAGCCCAGCTGTGAGAGCAGCAGCCTGGCTCCTGATCATGGCACCAATGGTGATTGGGTGATGGAGGAACCAGCCCAGGAGATGTTGGAAGGAAACTCAGAGTGCAGATTTCTCCACTCTGAAAGGAGAGCGCAGATTTCCTGCTCCTATTTCCAGCCCTGGGAGGGGCTGTAAGACAGAAACAGATCCTTGGGCTGTCTCACCCTGCATTTCATGGCCTGAACAGGGATGGAGGGAAGTGTCTGGGAGTCAGTGTTAGCAGAAGGATGGGACAAGCCACTGGTCCCTGCCTGACCCCATCATTGGTTTTCCCAAGCGAGCAGCAAAAAACCAAGGAGGAAAACCCAGAGGGAAGCTGGGTCCATCCCTCCTTCCCACAGCACGAGGTTTTTTGAAGGCAGTTAATGGGTTTCAAAGCCAGCCAAGCTCAAGCAGCTGGGATTCCTCCCGTGGCATGAAACAAGCCCCACTCCTTGCTGCCATGAACCACGGCTGGTTCAGGGGGCTCTGAGCCACCAGCACAGATCCCTGTCCAACCTGCCCCTCTCTGGGGTCCCTCCAGCCGCCAGCATCCTCTACAACTTCAAGGAGCGGCGGAGGAACAGCATCAACAGGAATTTTGTGGGCGACTACCTGGGCATGGAGGAACGGCCGGAGCTGCGCCAGTTCCTGGCCAAGCGGGAGCGCATCGACTTCGCTGACTCCATCACCAAATACGACCGGAGGTTCAAGGTACACGACACCCCTGGGGCTGGGGACCAGCCAAGCTGCAGCTCCTGGTGGCTTCCCTTGGGTGGGACGTGCGTGTGGGGCCTGTGCCTGCCAGCAAATCCCCCCTCACCCCCTTCTCTTGCCCTTTCCCAGCCCATCAAGCGGGATTTCATCCTCACCCCTAAGTACTTCTACCTGATCGGGCGGGAGAAGGTGAAGAAGGGGCCTGAGAAGGGGCAGATCAAGGAGGTGCTCAAGAAGAAGGTGGAGCTGCAGGCGGTGAGCGGTGTCTCGCTGAGGTGTGTCCCTCCCCATGGGCTCTGCCTCTGGTTGGCCCCATGTCTGGGCATCCCCTCTCGCCTCCAGCAGCCTCTCCACAGCCTGGTGCTCCCCAGTCCCTCATCCATGGGGGCATCCAGCCCTGAGGAGGAGGCTCCCCACAGGGTGCTTTGCAGATGGGGCTTCGGATATCGGGCAGTGCTAAATCACCTCCAAATTTCCTCGGGGTGGACCCAAGCCCAGTGGGGTCCTCAACTTCCCCCCCAACCCAGCTGGCACCAGCCTTGCCCCCCAGTGACACCCCCATGTCCCCCAGCACCAGGCAGGATGACTTCTTCATCCTCCACGAGAACGGTGCCGACAATTTCTTGGAGTCCATCTTCAAGACAGAGCTGATCAGCCTCCTGTGCAAGCGCTTCGAGGAGCTCACCCGCTCCAAGCTGCCCCTCTCCTTCAAGGACACGTAAGGATGGGGCCCAGGAGTGGGGACAAAGCAGGACAGGGTCCTGTCATCACAGCCTCACGGCTTCTGTTGCCCCCAGACTACAGTTTCGGGTGAAGAAGGAGGGCTGGGGCGGTGGTGGCAACCGCACCGTCACCTTCGTCAGAGGACAAGGCGACGTGGCCACCCTCAAAGCTGGAGGCAAAACCCTTACGGTCAGCATCGGGGATGGGCTCCCCAGGAATGCCAGTGAGTGCCAGGGCACTAGGGGGTGGCAGAGGGGGGACATGGGAGCGCTGAGGTCACAGGGAACAGCTGGAGGCCTGGGAGCATTGGGGTGGGCTGGGTGTACCCTGTGGGGTTTGTGTCTCACCCAGGAAGGAGCCATTCCTGGGGATGGAGCAGCATGGGGAGCTTTGGGGAACAGGGTACAAATGGGGGGACAGCTGGCTCTGAGGACTTTCACCTAACGGGGGGCTTATGTCCCCCCAGAGCCCACAAGGAAGGGGGCAGCGCAGGGCAGAGGAGGCAGCAGGTGTCCAGCGCCCTCCCGAAGTGCCCCACCAGCACCCAGAGGTGAGGAGGGGGTACCAGGGTGGGGGATTCCTGGGGGTGCAGGCTGTGCATGGCCCCCCTGTAATGCCCCCCCGGCACTGGGTGTTCCAGAAGCCTGCAGGAACGGGGGTCCCCAGTTCCGCCACGGCGATGGCCAGGCCCAGAGGGACACCTACAAGATGCCCCAGAAGCAGACGCGGGGTCCCCCGGCCACGGCTCTTCCCGCCCGCAGCGCTGGCCACCAGCCCAGGGCACGGCCCCCGTCCGAGCACAGCATGGACTTCCTCAACGTGCCTGACCAGGGGGTGGCCGGGTAGGTCCTGTCCCACATCCCTCTCCCTCCCCCATCCTCCTCTCCCACTGCCGCCAGCACCGGGAGATACTTTCCCTCTGAGGAGGGGACCGGAGTGGGGCAGTCTGGCTTTGCTGGCAGGACACACATCCCAGTTCTCCCAGTCCCTGCACTGGGAGCACCCACCTGCAGGCACAGAGCATCCTATGGGTGTGGGGCAGGAGGATGGGCAGTTCATCCTGCCCCAGTTCCCCCAGTCCCTGCACTAGGAGCACCCACCTGTGCTGCAGACATGGAGCACCCCATGAATGGGGAGAGCAGGATGGGCAGGAGGGTGCAGCTCATCCTGCCCCACCTCCCCCAGTCCCTGCACTGGGAGCACCCATCTGCAGGCACGAAGCACCCCATGGGTGTGGGCAGGAGGGAGCAGCACATCCCCTGCCCTCCTGCCCTCCCGATGAGGCCCCCATCCCTCGCACCCCTCAGGATGCAGCGCCGGCGCAGTGTCAGCCAGCGGCCGCCCCCAGCCCGGCGCCCCAAGCCACAGCCCAAGGCGGAGGGACCGCGGTGCCAGGCGCTCTACCAGTACATCGGGCAGGATGTGGACGAGCTCAGCTTCAACGTGGGGGACGTCATTGACATCCTGATGGAAGGTACCAGGCTCCTGCCCTGCCCAGCTCCTCTCCCCGCCGTGCTGGCACCACACCTGACTTTCTATCCCCTTCCCAGATGCCTCCGGCTGGTGGAAAGGCCGGCTGCACGGCAAGGAAGGGCTTTTCCCTGGGAATTACGTGCAGAAGATCTGAGCCGGAGGACACGAGAGGGTCACCCATCCTCCCAGCCCACCTCCAGAGGCTGTGCCCAAGGGGCCAGTGCTGGCTCCGTGAAGTTTTTCCACCAATGCTGTCAGGGAGCGAGCGCTTCCTCAGGAGCCCCCCAGACTGTGCTGGTGCGAAGCGCTGGACCCCCTTTATCTGGGGGCAGCCCTGCAGCAAGGACGGGCTCTTTGCTGCTTGTTTGTACCCTGGGACTGAAACTGCCCCATGGCGTGAGCAGAATCGTTGTTAATAATTACGGGAAATAACCAGACTCAGCAATTTTGACTCAAATGTTGAGTTTGGGGGTTGTATTTCACCCTGGCACCAGCTCCCACTGTCGCTGGGACAAGAGCTGTGACAGGGCAGACACAGATCAGAGGCAGCCCCGTTCCCCCCACAATGAACCCTCCAGAAAACGCTGAATACACAAACCAGCTGTCCCAGGGATCCGCCTCGGGCATCTCCACATCCCGCCGTGGCTCCGGATCGCTCAGCACAGCCGGGGCAGCGGCGAGGCAGAGCAGGACCCGGGTGCTGTCACCACCCCGATTTGTCCCGGGAAAATCTCCCGTGATCTCTCAGACAAAGCCCACGGAGCTGTCACAGCTTTTCCTGCCGCTGCCAGCGGGGTGCTGGGCCCCGCAGCTGGCAGGGCCCGGGGTCTCATCCATGAGGGGCCGGGATCGATGCGAGGGAGGGCAGCCGCGATCCTCGGCCCCAGGGACATCCCAAAGCCCCGCGGCAGCGGCACAGCCGGGGCTGGGGGTGCTGGCTGGGGGCTGACACCCACCCGGGGCTGCTCCCGGAGGTTTTCAGCAGGAAGAGGGAAGAACGGGGCCAGAATGTCCGGCTCGTATCCGGCTCATGTTTCCCCGCCAGGCCCCGCGCCGGAGGAAGTGACGGCAGCCCGAGCCCACAGAGTCCGGCCCGAGCCCAGAGCCCGGCCCTCCTCTTCCTCCCTCAACCCACAGAGCCCGACCCGAGCCCAGAGCCCGGCCCGAGCCCAGAGACCGGCCCTCCTCTTCCTCCCTCATCCCACAGAGCCCGGCCCGAGCCCGGAGCCCGGCCCTCCTCTTCCTCCTTCCCTGATCCCACAGGGCCCGGCCCGAGCCCAGAGCCCGGCCCTTCTCTTCCTCCCTCCTTGATCCCACAGAGCCCGGCCCGATCCACAGAGCCCGGCCCTCCTCTTCCTCCTTCCCTGATCCCACAGGGCCCGGCCCGATCCCAGAGACCGGCCCTCCTCTTCCTCCCTCCTTGATCCCACAGAGCCCGGCCCGATCCACAGAGCCCGGCCCTCCTCTTCCTCCTTTCCCGACCCCACAGGGTCCGGCCTGATCCCACACCCCGGCCCTCATCTTCCTCCCTGATCCCACAGAGCCCAGTTTCAGCCTCACACCCCGGCCCTCATCTTCCTCCCTCCCAAGCCCCCACTGGAGCTGCCCCCCGTGTGTCACACAGACCTCCCCAGCTCAGATTTGGGGGTCCGGCGGCGTTCAGGGAACCCTGTGTCGTCCAGGGTGGGGTTAACAGAGAGGGCAGGACCCCACTGGGATTGGAAGTTCCCCATGGAATTGCAAGTTCCTCACAGCCCCACGCTGGAAATTGTGGTTGCAGCCCCCACCATGGTGTGGTTTTCCAGCCCCTGCAGTCCTTGGGGTGATTTTTTTTCCTGTAAATCACAGGTTTTTAGCAGTCTTTGCACTGCAGAGTGCAAGGGAGAGGTGTCTGTTTTTATTTTAATGAAAAAACGGTGGCTTTGGAAACTCTGAGGATTTAGGAAACTCCTTCCTGCACCTTCCAGCCCGTCCTGGGGGAGTGGGAATGGGGGACAGAACCCCAGCACTGGGTGCTTTCAGTGGGAGGTGGGAGTTGGGCCAGCTCAGGCACTCCCTGGGGTGCTCCAGAGAGCTCCGGATGTTCCAAAGGGCTCCAGGGGTTTGGGGGTGTCTCAGGAGCTCCTGTTGCTCTGAGGATCCTGGAGGGTCCAAGGGGCTTGGGCTGCTCCTCAGGGCCACACATGAGCTGGAGGGGTGTTCCCGGGACTTTGGGGTGTTCCCAGGAGTTTGGGGAGCTCAGAGGGCCCTGGGATGCTCCAAGGGGCTCCCACAGAGCTCAGGGTCTGAGCACCCCAGGATGCTCTGAAGCCCCCAGGACACTGCAAAGCCCCCGGATGCTCTGTGGATCCCAAGATGCTCCAAAGCTCCCAAAAGCCTCTGGATGCTCCATGACCTCTGTCTCTGGAATGTTCCAAAGCCCCTGGAGTACTCTGAAGGCTCCCTGGATGCTCCAGAGCCCCAGGATGCTCCAAAAGCCCTGGGACGCTCCAAGGCCTTCAGGATGCTCAAGCCCCCAGGATGTTCTGAGCCCCTGATCCAAGACCCCAGGGTGCTCCAAGGGCCCTGGGATGCTCTGAAAGCTTCAGGATGCTCAGATGCGTTTCCCCCTCCAGAATGCTTCGAGCCCCTCGGGATGCTCCAAAACCCCCGGGATGCTTCGAGACCCCCCGGAATGTTCCAAAACCTCCAGGATGCTCTGAGCCCCCGGGATGCTCTCAAACCGCGGGATGCTCCCAAACCCCGGGATNTCCTCCTCCTCCTCCCCCCGCTCTCGCGACAGCTCCGCACAGAAAATGGCCCCGCGGCCGCCCCGCCGCTGATGCGCGACCCGGGAGGCGCCGGCCCCGCCGCAGCCCCGGTACGGCCCGGAGGGACCGGGAGGGACCGGGAGGCACCGGCGGGCACTGAGGGAGCCGAGGGGGGAGCGGCACCGGGGGGAGCGCCGGGATCGGGGAATGGAGCGGCACCGGGGGCTTTACCGGCGCCGGGGATGCACCGGCACCGGCGGGGCTGTACCGGCACCGGGGCTGTACCGGCAGCGGGGGTACCCCGGCACCGGGGTGTGCTGGCACCGGGAAGGGAGCACTGGCACAGGGGGACTTCCCGGGCCAGGGGTGCACTGGCACCGGAGCTGGATCGGTACCAGGGATAAACCGGCACCGGGGGATGTGCTGACACCGGGGGTGCACCGGTGTCGGGGGATGGACTGGGACCGAGAGCTATCCTGGCACCTGGGGCTGGAGCAGCACCGGGGCTGACCAGCACTGGGGACAAGAGCGGTACCGGAGCTGGGCCCGCGGTACCGGGGCTTTGCAGGGAGCCGGGACGTGCACCAGCCCCGGGGCTGCTGCCCATGGGGTGGGCGGCCGTGGGGGTGCTCTCGGGGCTGTCACTACCCCCAGGACTTACAGCCATGGGTGTACGGCCCATGGGGGGCTACCAGCCTCACAAACCGGTAGCCATGGGGTTACCAGCTGTGGGGATGACAGGGACAGGGAGCCCCGGGAGACACTCGCCCTGGGTCCTGACAGGTGTGTAGCCTCTGGGAGCCCCGGACCCCCCTCGCATCCTGGGATGCACCTGGCAGGATCCCACTGTGGTTCCTCCATCCTCCCACACCTGTGGGAGCCCCTTTGTTGCTGCCAGAGCCAGGGGCTCCTGGCTTTGGCCCTGGCGTGAACTTGCCCGGTGCTGCTGCTCGGGGTCAGCTTTGTGCAGGCTCCACCGTCCCCGGGTGGCTCCTGAAGGGAAGGAGGGGGGTTTTTCTTCCAGCTGCAGAGCTGATGCAGCTGGGTGGATTGGCCATCCACAGGCAGGCAGGTAAAGGGGGAAATGTGGGGAAATGGCAGCAGGGCTTGGAGCAAGCTGGGGGATACTGGGGACTCCCAGGCTTCCCCCCCTGAGAGGGAAGAGAGGCCTGGGCTGAGCTGCCCCCGTGGCCACCATGGGGATGTGGCAGCGAGGCCGTGTACGGGGTTCGTGTCACCCCTTTGGGTGCCCACCCTGACACTGGGTTCAGGGGGGGCTCCTTGGGCTCTCCGGGCGGATTCTGAGTTGGAAGGCACGGAACCCACGCAGGGAGGGGCAGAGCACTGAGGCACCAGCTTTGCTCCAGCCCGTGCCGGGCTTGGGGCACCCACCTTGCCTGGGGCATCCTCACCCCAGCACCCCCAGCTCTCTGAGGGCTCCCTGCCGTATCTGGAGGCACCAGGAAAATCCACAGGGTGTGTTTGAGTTGGGGCTGTGGATCTGAACCCTGTGGCACGGGAGGAGCTGAGCCGGTGGCACCGCCGGCGAGTCCTCCCCCGGCGCTCGCCGGCTGCGATCACATGAGCCCCTTGTTCGGAGCCTTTGTCTCATCTCCTGCGCCGAGGAGCCGCGTTTGGGGGGAGCCTCCTCATCCTCGGGCCTCAGAGCACGCTCTGAGATGCTCAAATCGGATTATTTGTCCCATTTATCCTCCCGGGGTGGGTTGAGAAAAGTCTCGGGCTATGGATAAAGCCCCCGGATGGTTTGAGGGGGGTGAGCTGTGTTAATTATTCACTGAATCAGCAGCAGAGCCTGCGCGGGGTGACGGGCAGCTGCAAACATCCTGCCCACCCTCATGGCTGGCAGTCCTGGAAGGGGTTTTGGGGTCCCTGTTCACCCCACGGGGGTTGGGATGAGGGAGTTTGGTGTCAGCAGCTTTTCGGGGAGGCTGAACCTGTGGCAGGAGAACCCTGGGGATAATGACAGCGACAGCGGTGGCTCTGGGCTTGGGGGTTCCAGGGCACTGGTGGTCACATCCTGGGGGCAGCCGTGTCTCTGGGGGTCACATCTCCAGGAGAGTCACATCTCGGGGGGTGTCATATTTCTAGGGGGAAGTCTTGCCTCTGGAGAAATCGTGTCACCAGGGGGGCACATTTCTGGGGCAGTCACATTTCTGGTGACCACAGGAGGTGACTGGGGATGGGGACAGTGGCAGGTGAGCAGCACCTGGGTCAGTGTCATGCTCAGGGCTGCAGAACAGACAGTCCTGGAGGAGGAGAAGTATTGGCCACCGTCCCATGGGAGGTGACAAGTGACAGCAAGATGATCCAGGTGCCACCTGCTCTCCAGAAACCAGTCCCTGGGCTGGGCACAGGGCGGTGCTGCAGTGCTGCCACCGTCTCCTCTGCCGTGTCACCCGTGGGGAACATCGGGGCCACAAGCCCAGCGTCCGTCCCACCTGCCCTCACGGGATCTGCTCAAGAGGCATTTTCCCAGCTTTTCCAAGGAAAAAATCAGCTTACAGGGCATCACTGGGATGCTGCAATGGGGAAATGGGGAGCAGCTTCTGGGATCCCAGAGGGACAGGACAGAGGTTCCAACACGCAAAGGCACTGCTGGGTTTGACCCTGGAGCACCAGGAGCTCCCTGTCCCCTGCTGTGGTGCTGTCGAGGAAGAATTTCCCAATCTCTTGGAAAAACTTCCCTGTGCTGCAGCTGAGCTCCCAGGGCCATGGCCCTGCTCAGGCTCATCTGGAGGCCATTGGTGCCAAAGGTCTGCCAGGGGTCCTGAGCACAGGCTGTGCCCCCCAGCTTTGGTCCAGAGTGGCATTTCCAGCAGGGAAGCAGTCTCCAGGAAAGGCTCTGGCAGCTCTGAAGCTCCGACAGCTTCAGGGTCGGGCACCGAAATGTGGCAGTGCCACAGGGACACTGCCTGGGGCTGGGCAGGCAGACACAGCCCTGCCTCGAGCTTTCCAGCATTGTCTCCCCCAAAAGAAGATTCCCAAGACCTTTTTTCCTACCAAACCCCTCATTTCCACCTGATAAACAAAGCTCCATTACACTTCCTGTGTTTACCCCATGTCCTGCAGGGATGAAGGATGGAGATGGAGCATCCCTTTCATCCAGGGCTGAATTTCCCCTCCTGGGCCATGCCCAGCCCCAGTCCTGCCCCAAATACCCTGTTCCATGGCCAGTTCCCCTCCATGGTTGGCTGTTTCCATCCCGAGGCCACTGAACTGAGAAAACAACAAAAAAAACCCCCCACAACTCCCAGACAAAGCTGGGAGCAGCCACAGGAATAATCCCACATGGATTCTTCCCCCCTCCCTGATTTATTTCCCTCTGGGCTGCGATCCTGGCATGCTGGGTGTTGCAGGAACAGCTGCTGAGCCCGGCTTGGCCTGGCTGAGCCCCGCTGGGCCAGACCCCCAGAGCCAAAAGCTGGGAAAATGCCTCTGCAGCAGATGTTAATGGGAAGGATGGGGTGCCCCAGCCAGCAGAGCTGATCCCCAGGGAGATTTCCCAAGGAGTTATTGAGCTCTTGGGGAAACATTGGCCCCCAGTGCCCACTTCGCAGCCCCAGCGCTGATATTTATTATTGTTGCTATAATTACCATTATTATAATTATTATCAATATCATCATTACCATTATTATAAATATTTTTACCCTTTCATCCTTCATTTTTTATCCTTTCATCCTTATTTTCATCACTGCTAATGATTTATTAGCATTATTATCACCATTATGATCATCACTTTCTCTCTCACTCCAGCATTAAGGCACTACAGAGAAATCTCCCAAACCGAGGGGGGTTTTCCAGATGATTTTCACTGGGAATTAGAGTTTGGCTTATCCATGTGGGAGCCTTGTGCCTGGCCGATGTGATTTTGGGCAGGAGCTGTCCCCACGTGCCCATCACCAACTCCCAGTCACTCAGTGGGACCTGCTGCTCCTCCTGGCTGGAAAACCCCCTGGAATTTTGAGGGGAGCCCCCCAGCCCCGGGAGCAGGAGGCTGGAGCAACTCCAGCAGTTGCTGGTTTGGCCATGCCTTGGAGGGGATCCTGCACTTTGGGGGATTTTTTGGCTACAGATGCTGTGGGCTGGACAAGAGCAGGATCCTGGTGATGCCTGTGGGGACATTTGGGGGCTTTGGGGACACCCCAGGGTGGGAGAGGCAGGAAGGGGCAGTGCCAGCTCTGGGTTCAAAGCCCCTCTGAAGCTGGGATCTCCTGCGGGCTCGGCCCCCGGTGGGAGGGTCGGTCCCATGGCCACGGGGCACCGAGGAGGAGGAAAAGGAGGAAGAGAAGGAGGAGAAGGAGCAGGAGGAGGGAGTCACCATGGCCCCAGGCTGGGATGTGACCTCCCTCCCTCCCTTGCTTCTGGTGCAGCATCGCCGGGAGGAGCCGCCCTGTCCCTGTGCCCGTGCCCAGCTCCGGCCAGGCCATGAAGACGGAGAAGGACGAGGCTGTGGCCACCTTCTCCCTGCGGGGGAAGTTCGGCACAGAGGGGGCAGGTGAGTGCCCTCAGGGGTGGTGAGAGGAGTCGGGGAGGAGCAGGGGGGAAGCCTTTGGTCCTGGGAGGTCCCTTTGGCCGAATCCCACCCCACGGGGATGTGCCCAGCTGTGCCAGGGTGTTCCTGGGTGCGCAGGTGGTATCACCCAGCGTGTTTCAGACACCATCAGGCTTCACCTTCACACCTCAGCTTTTCCCAGAGCAAAGCCCCTCCCAGCTCCCACACCCTGGAGGGCTCCAGCCCCCTCCAGCCAGACCCCGCAGGCCCTGTTCCCCTGTTTTTAAGGGATGGGGAGGGCAGAGGGGTGGTTTGGCAGGGCTGAGCCTCACACCCTCTCACCACAGGCTGCAGTGACCCAGCCCTGCCCAGTGCCCCGATGCCGGGGAGCGCAGGGACCCCGACGCCGGAGCTGCAGCCCCTGAAGCGCAGACCTGTCCCAGGTGAGCCCAGCCCCGCCCCGGGGAGGGGACAGCGACAGCCGGGCCAGGGACGAGCCTCACGGATCTGTGTCCTTGCAGGGAAACACTACCAGTGCTCGAGCTACGGCTGCAAACTGGCCTTCCCCAGCATGCAGGAGCTGATGGACCACCTGAAGGTCCACTACAGGCCCACGCAGTCCCTCGAGGGTAAGGCCAGAGCATCCCACGTGTCCTTTTTTTGGGGGGCAGGGGGCAGAGCAGGGCTCAGAGCTGAGGCAGGGCCCGTGGTGGTGCTCCAGGAGATTGGGAGTGGGGTGGGAGATGCTGGGGACCCAGCAGCGGGGCTGCTCTGAATTTCTCTGAATTTCTCTGCCCAGGCAAAACCTTCCATTGCCCCACCCTGGGCTGCACCGAGAGCTTCCCCAGCATGCAGGATCTCATGGCTCACATGAAGGTGCACTACAAGCCGAACCGCTACTTCAAGTGAGTCCCGCTGTGTGCCCATCCCGTCCCCTCTGGGGACACCTGGCAGCTCCCGGGCATCCCCGAGCGCCCCTTGCTGCTGGCCGGGCTGGGGGCGATGCCGAGGGGAGCGGCAGCGCTGACGGTGCTTTCCCGACCGCCCAGGTGCGAGAACTGCCTGCTGCGCTTCCGGACACACCGCTCGCTCTTCAAGCACCTGCACGTCTGCTCCGACAGCGCCAGCGGCCCCGCGCCGCCCCCCAGGGCCGACAGGCCCGTCCTGCCCCCCGCTACCTCTGCCCCGGATAAGGAGCCCCCGGCCAAGCCACCCGAGGGGCTGCCCAAGCTCCCGAGCGCTCTCCGGCCCCTGGAGAAAGAAGCCATCGTGTCGGGCGCGGACACTGCCCCGGCGGCGCTGCCCACGGGGCTGCCCGAGCTGCCCGGCTCGCTGGAGCCGCTGCCGCTGGTGTCGCCGGCCCCCCACCCCTTTCCGCTGCTGGAGCCCGGCCTGTTCGGGCCGCCGTCCTTGACTCGGTTCTCGGGGCCAGCCCCGTCCTCGGTGCCGGGGCCCTTCCTGTCCTACGTGCCCCCCTCGCCCTACGGCCTGGCGCAGCCCCCGGCTCAGCACCGCCTGCGGCCCTTCCTGCCGGGCCACGGCCCCCCCAGCGTGTCCAACGCCGTCTGGAAGAAAAGCCAAGGTGAGCGCGCGGAGCCGTGCGGGACAAACCTTCTTCTGCTCCCGCCTTGACCAGCAGCAGCTCCCGAGGAGGACCCGCCGCCGCCCAGCCGAGGATCCGGCCCCCTCCTCCCCCTCCGTCCCG
>VXAC01004165.1:131870-166563 GCA_013399225.1 Rhipidura dahli | reverse complement strand
TTGGGATAACGCGGGGTTGGGATAACGCGGGTTTGGGATAACGCGGGTCTGGGATAACGCGGGGTTGGGATAACGCGGGTTTGGGATAACGCGGGTTTGGGATAACGCGGGTTTGGGATAACGCGGGTCTGGGATAACGCGGGTCTGGGATAACGCGGGTCTGGGATAACGCGGGTTTGGGATAACGCGGGTGCTACGACCCGGCGCTGCCGATGTGGGATGTGTGACCTCCAGGCGGCTTTTTGGGATTCGGGAAGAGGCGGAGGCGCCCCGAGGGTTTGGGTAGCACCAGGGTCCCTCCGGGCACTTGGCAGAAGGGTCCGAAGCGGGACCTGTTGAGTCCAACCACGAACTCAGCAACGCCCCGGGGGCCACATCCACGCTGCTGTGAGCACCTCCGGGGATGGGGACTCCAACGCCGCCCTGGGCAGCTGTGCCAGCGCCTTTCCCGTGAAGGAATTTCTCCCGATTTCCAACCTAAACCTCCCCTCACCCAGCCCGAGGCCGTTCCCTCTCCTCCTGTCCCTGTTCCCTGGGAGCAGAGCCCGACCCCTCCCCCCCCGGCTGCCCCCTCCTGTCAGGGAGTTGTCCAGAGCCATAAGGTCCCCCCTGAGCCTCCTTTGCTCCAGGCTGAGCCCCTTTCCAGCTCCCTCAGCCTCTTCTGGGGCTCCAGCCCCTTCCCAGCTCTGTTCCCTACCCTGGACACGCTCCAGCTCCTCGATGTCTTTCTGTCTTGAGGGTCCCAAACTGTCCCCAGGACCTGAGGAGCCTCAGCAGTGCCAGCCCAGGGGACAGTCCCTACCCTGGGCCTGCTGGCCACACTCCTGGTCCAAGCCACGTGCCAGTGGCCTCCCTGCTCCCCTGGGCACACGCCGGCTCCTGTTCAGCCGCTGCCTCCATGCCCTGCAGTAATTAGCTCAGCCCTGCAGTAATTAGCGGTGGATTCTGGTATCGCTCTGCCGTGTAACCATGAAACAACAGCCGGCCCGTATCTCAGAGCCGATCTGGAGGCACCTGGCAGATCCCTGCCCGATCTCTCCCCTAGGGAGGCTGAGCCATGTGGGGAAGGTGTTGATCCATCATCCCTGCACAGAGCCGGGGCCCAGCTGCTCCCAGGCAATTCAGCATCACATCCATGGCCTTGGAAAGAGAGGGTGGGAATGGCTCTGGCTACAGCCCCAGGGAGAGACAGCAGGGATGTGCCTGGGGTGGGATTTGGGGTGCCAAGGCTGCCTTTGGGTGCTGTCCCCACCTCAGCTGCACATGGAGTTGTCACCTCCAGCTGCCCCAACACCTCCCAGGCTGTTTGCAGGACTTGGTGAAAATTAATTCCTGATTTTACCAGCCCTGCAGTGACCCCCTGCTCAGCCAGGCCAAGCAGGAACACCAGGAACAACCACGGTGGCAATTCCTGCTTGGCACTGCCGAGGGATTTGGGATCACCTGCACAGGAACCAACACCCAGAGAGGCCACAGAGAATCCCAGAGCTCACACAGGCACAGAACTCAGGTGGGGAATAGACTCTGGGTGCCTCAGGCCCCCTGGTTGGGGTTAAATAACGCTGCATCTGCTGGGATGGCCTTTCCAAGGACACCAGGAGCACCAAAGGGCACTTCAGCCCAGGGTTATGACACATGCAGGCAAACAGGCAGGAGGTCTGTGTGTAGGATCCTCAAATGTCACCACTTTGGGGGTTACAGCTCACAGATGAGGGCTTGAAGCAGCACTTACATCCTCCTCGGAATGTCACCTAGTGTCCTGTCCCTGTGCCACTTCGCTGCCTTGTTTGTCCTTCAAGTGCCTCAGGTCTCAGCCAGCTTGTGACACTTCTGCTCAGTGTGGCCATGGACAGGGAAACCCTGAGGTCTTTCTCTTCCCTGGCCTGGATTTACACTTGTCTGGAGAATTCCTGGGAACAGGTAGGAAAAACTCAGGATTTCTCTGTTTGCTCCCACAGCGCTGCTCAGTCAGAGCTGCTCCTGCCCCTAATTCCCACAGTCTGTGCTAATATCCTGGTTTTTTACAGGGGAAACATTGGAGTCAGAGCATCCCTGGACAAGCTGGAGCTCCCTCTCCTCACCTCTGTGGTCCCAGAGCATGAGGGGCCTCTGTGCTCTGCTCCCGGCCTGCAGGGAGATTTCAGGACACGAAAATAAGACTTGGGAAATATTCCTCTTTGGGCAAGGGTGCCACAGGGAGAGGTTCACTGTGGGTGGGATGGATCCCTCTCCCAGTTCCCATTCCAGTTTCCCAGTCTCAACCACAGGGGAGATAGGCACGGGCTTAGCCTGGAGGCCAGAGCAGCCTCCTCCTCTGTCACCATCCTTGTGCAACCCCCTGGCCCTCCCTTCGAGGGTGTGGGAGAATCCCTGGCAGGCAGGAGCTGCTCGGGGTCCAGCTGGGCTTGGGAAACAGCTCCAGGAGCACGGGAGAGCCCCCAGGCTCCTCCTGCACCCCGTGCCGGTGTCACCCAGTCTCCCACATGCCAACCCCTCACACCCCTGTGTGCCTCCAGAGCTGGCATGGGGTAGCCAGATCCTCCTCAGGGCTGATTTGACAGCCTGGAGCTGTTTTGATGCCAAACTCCATCCTGATGCAAGCAGGAAGTCGAGGCAGTTGCGGCAGCCAGGGGTTATTTTGGGCCCTTCAGCTTCGCCTCAGAGTTGCCTGAAGACTCAAACTCTCGGGATTAGTTGGTTTTATTAGTTGGAGATGGGTTTTAGGCCCTGCAGGGAGAGACAGGAATTAAAAGAGTAACAAGGTAGTGGAGAATCAGGAAGTTATTAAATGAAGAAAGGAAATGTCTCTTCAGGCGAGGGCCAGGGTGGATGTTCAATAAAAGGAGTGTCCCCAGACATCTCCATAGAATTTGGCCCATCAGAGCCTGGGTTGCCCATCAGATTGTACCAGGGGAGGTTCACATTGGCTATTAGGAAAAGCCCCTTCGTGGGAAGGGTGTCCAGGCATTGGAACAGGTTGTCCTGGGAAGTGGTGGAGTCACCGTGGCTGAAGGTGTTCAAAGACCCTGTGGATGTGGCACTTGAGGACAAGGTTTGATGGTGGCCTTGCCAGTGCTGGGGTGATGGTTGGACCTGATGGCCTCAGAGGGCTTTTCCAAGCCCAGGAATTCTTTGATTCCGTGTTTGGTGATTCCCTGTGTGCCTGGGAGATGGGGACAAATTTGCCAATAAATCAGTGCTGGTGCAGCCCTGGAAATGGCATCAGGATCTTTCCATGAAGTGTGCACAGAGGGGGAATGTCCAGGGACACTTCTGCACCTCTGTGCCCTTCTCAGGCTTTGCCAGTTTGGGTGACAAACTCTCCCAAGAGGTTTTTCCAGTGGCTCTCCAAAGTGTCACCTCGCCCCTGCTCCTGCAGCCCCTCTGTGCCCTCGGGGCACTTGCACCAAACTTCTGTTTTCAAAGGGGAGACCATGCCAAACATCCACCTCCCTTTATTTCTGTAGGCAGGCAGAGCTTGAAAGCCCCTGGGATGGGATGTGTTTCTTTGAACAGAGATGGGAAATCCACAAGGCACCGGGATGAGCACTGGGAACGAGTGGGGTGGGATGGGGAGGTGGCAGGGGATGCACTGGAGGGGCCTGGAGGAACAGGGAACAACTCCTTGGGATTGCCCATTCCAGAAGTGAAGAGCTCCCATTGTGGCCATCAGGCAGCAGGAGGGCAAGGGGCCAGTGACAGGGCAGGGATAGGTGGGATCTTGGGCAGGAATTGTTCCCTGGGAGGGTGGGCAGGCCCTGGCACAGGGTGCCCAGAGCAGCTGTGGCTGCCCCTGGATCCCGGGTGGTGCCCAAGGCCAGGCTGGACATTGGGGCTGGGAGCAGTCTGGGACAGTGGGAGGTGTCCCTGCCCATGGCAGGAGGTGGCACTGGATGATTTTTAGGGTCCTTTCCAACTCAAACTATTCTGGGATTCTAAGAGGAGGTGCTTTTCCAGCCAGCACTAATTAAACAGAACCTTGCTGCTGTAGAATATGACCACAAAAATAACCTTCAAAAGGCTCAGATAAACGTGGGCAGGACTGGCCTGTTGTGACTGGTTAAACACAATGGCCCAGGACCTCCAGCTAAGGAAGTATTAAATCACTGACCACCAGAAGATGGGGCAGGAAGCAAATCTGTGCTCTGCCTTCTTAGGAACTTCCTAAGGCTCCAATTCCCCTTCCTGAAGGAGAAACAGCAGCTCCTGCTCTCTGCCCAGCAGGGAGCACAGGGGGGCTGGGGGTCTCCTCACTGAGACCTCAGAGCCAGCCCTGCATGGAGAAGTCTCTGGTTCCCAGGGCTGGTCCAGGCTCTGCTATCAAATCTCTCCCAGGACTTGCCCAAACCTCCAGGGTCTCCTGCCAAAGCTTTCCGCCACTCTGGGCAGGATTGTGGCGTGGGATAACTCAGCTCCCTGGCTCTGACCTGCTGCCAAGGCCCTGCCAGCGGGGAGGGGGAGCTGCAGGCTCAGCCCCAGCAAAAAGGAACTTTCTCTACATTCCCTTCTGTTTTCACATCTCTTCAGAGTCAACATTCAGGCAAATGTCCCATCCTGGAAATGTCTGAGGCCAGGAACAACCTGGTCTCGTGGAAAGTGTTCCTGCCTGTGGCAGGGGGTAGAATGAAATGGGCTTTAAGGTCCCTCCAACTCAGACCCTTCAAGGATATTATGAAATAAGGGTGACAAGTTGCTGGGTGCAGGGGTCTGGTCTGGTGAGAGCCTCCTCCCTGCTCTGTGACTGCTAAATCAGAAACCTCTGGGGACTCCAGGCAGTCCTGTGGCTGAGAAAGCCCTGGCTGTGCTGTGCACGGCCAAGAACGAGATGATTCTTCTCCCTCCTGGTTTAGATATTTTCATCTACAAGAAGGGGAGAATGGGGCAAGTCCCTGCTCAGCCCCTGCAGCTTCCAGCAGCTGCCTGTGGGTTACACAAGGCAGAGGCTCTCGGCACACATCGCTGTGCTGGAGGCACATGTGACAGATGACAGCGCTGAGAGAACGTCCTTTAATTACTCCTGTTCTCGCTGTCACCGTCAGCAATTAGGGCATTTGCTCTAAACCTGCCAGGATTTCAAAACAAGCCCGGGGTGGTCAGATTGACAAAGCCTCCCGGGCTGCCCGGAATGTCATCCTGCCTGGAGTGAAGATCACGGGGTGCCTGGGAGATTGCTCAGTGCTGAGGGATTGGTGGGGAATCTCTCCTGGACCCCAAGACCAGCCCTGTGGGGCCTGACAAGGCTTGTGCTGTGGCCCTGTGGGGGCTGACTTGCACAAGGTGTTGCACAGAGCAGGAGTTTCAGGCACTGGAGGCTCCAAAGCCACACCTCGCGTGGGGTGCTCCTGGCTTTGCTGCTGCTGCTGCTTCTGCTGGTTTTTGGTTGTCTGGAGCCCCTGCCCTGCCTGGTGATGAAACACAGATATTTCCAGCTCTGCAGATGGGAACAGGAGTGGGGATATTGCTCCTGAGGGGCTCTGAAGCAGCAATGGAGGCAAATGCTCCTGTTTGCCTGGGCAAGGCACATCCTGCATTAGCACAGCTCCTGCTGCTCTTGTTATTTCTTCCCCACCACAATTTGCTAAACAGCCTCCCAGCCAGGCAGAGGACAGATTCCTGCCCTGTGGAGCCAGGAATGAGAGGGATTATCTGACTGTTCAGCATTAGCAAGGCTCCCAGGTCACCTGCCCGTGTTTTTATACCTGGAAGCAGGAAATTGCAGCCCTGGAGCTGAAGTACCAAAAGCTGAGGATGGCAGTGGGGTGGAGCCTGTCCAGGCGGCTCCAGGGGCTTCCTGGGCATGGACAGAGTGATCAGCAGGGCAATAATGAGCCAAAATACCTGGTTTGCCTTCCTGACTCTCCCTCTGCTCGCTGTGAGAACAGAGCAGAGTCATTTGTCTCCATGCACCCCAGGGCTCTGACTCACCCGTGCTAAGCTAACAGCAGTGGGAATGTGGGATGCCAGCACTCCCACCTCATCCTCCCTGCCCTGCTGCTGCTGCCCCCCTGCCCAGAGCAGCCAAAGCAGTAAATAAACACACGTGGTCCTGAACTGCAGCTGCTGCACTTGGTATCTCCTAAAGAAATCTCCAGTCTGCAGCAGTTTGGGTGGAAATCTCCATCCGAGGTGCCACAGGACAAAGGAGGTAGGACCAACCTCAAGCTGAGCAACTGGATTCTCCCAAAATCACCTGCCAAAGTGCCCTGGTCCCTGTTTTTAGTGTCACCAGCAGCAGAACTGCCTGCCCAGCACAGCTCATGGGCACACAGCTATGAAACCCCAGCAGCTGCACCCCGAGGCTGCTGGTTCAGCTCCTGTGAAGCCCCTGCTCCATCCCTCAGCTTGGATGAGGCTTGGGACAACCTGGGACGGGGGAGGTGTCCCTGCCCATGGCAGGGTTGGCACTGGGTGGGTTTAAGGTTCCTCCAATCTAAACCAACTGGGATTCTGTGATTGCACTGCCTGCTCTCAGCTGTCCTGATGTCTTAGGTTTTAACTTTTATATTTTTCAAACCCTACACTGCCCAGTGTGTAACCCTGGAGTTTCCTGTTCCCTGTTCAGTGCTGCTCTCTGTGCTGGGCACACACAACAAAGCCTCTCCAGGGCTGCTCTCCAAAGACACCCAGACCATCCTGGGCCCAAAAAGCGTAAACCAAAAGCCTCTGAGAGGGGGGCAAGCTGAGGGGAATTCCATCATTAAACTGAAGCTTTAATTGGAGAATGAACCCTGGTACACAAACGAACCAAACCTATAAAAGTGGGAAGAACTCGTGGCCTCTCAGGGTCCATCTCGGGGCCCATCTGGGCAGCACCTCTGGCTCCCCAGGGGTACCTTTGAAGGCCTTTCCAAGAAATCCCCACCTTTATTCCCTTTACTCCTGTCTAGTCTGTTTTTAGGTGGCCTCTTAAGGCATCAGTCCCAGTGAGACCCTCGGTGCCCACTGCCTGCTCCAGGGGTGACAGTGGCACAGGAGCCTCTCTGGGATGAGGCTTCCCAGGTTAAACCCTGTCCTGTATCACAAAGCCTGGGACATCGCCTGGGATCTGGGGTCTTGCAAGAGGGCATCAGTCCCAGGGGGCAGGGAGGGACCAGCCAAGGGGACAGGACAGTCCCTGAGGAATGCCACGTGTCACTGACCTTCCCAGAGCTGTGTCTCATGTGGGGAGTCAGGTGGAGAGGAGGCAGCAGGGCTCAGCAAGGAGGTGGGGACTTAAAGGGGGAAGCTTTGAGAGAAAGAAGTTTCAAACACAGGGAGGATTGGAATCACAGAGTCTTTAAGACTGGAAAAGACCTTTAAATCATCAAGTCCAACCATCAGCCCAGCCCCACCAGTGGGTTCGTCACTGAGCCCTGTCCCCAAGTGCCATGTCCACTCTGCTTTTGAGCACCTCCAGGGGTGGCCACTCCACCACTGCCCTGGGTGGCCCATTCCAGTGCTTTACAACCGTTTCTGTGGAAAAAAAAAAAAGTCACTAATTTTTTAATCCAATCTAAACCTCCCCTGGAGCAATTTGAGGCCATTTTCCCTTGTCCTGTCCCTGTTCCCTGGGAGCAGAGCCCGACCCTCCCCAGCTGTCCCGTCCTGTCAGGGAGTTGTGCAGAGCCACAAGGTCCCCCCTGAGCCTCCTTTTCTCAGGCTGAGCTCCTTTCCCAGCTCCCTCAGCCTCTCCTGGGGCTCCAGACCCTTCCCCAGCTCCGCTCCCATCCCTGGCTCTATCCCCTCACTGTCCTTCTGGTCATGAGGAGCCCAAAACTGACCCCAGCATTGGAGCTGGCACCTCAGCAGTGCCCAGCACTGGGGTGGTCTTTGTCTTACACCCACATGAGACCCAGAAGCTTCACCCTGTGCCTGTCCCCAGCCCACCCCCGTGTCAGCATCCCCAGCACCCCAGGCCCTGTAATACCACAGGCAGGAGGATGTAAACACCAGCAGGAGCTGGGAAGGAGGACTCAGCAGGAAGCCAAGCTCTCTCTGTGACCCACTCACTGGTGAATCAGGGGAGGTGCAGACCCGTGACACCCTCCCCAGTTATGTCCCCACTGCTTGGCACAGGATGTATCAGGAATGCTTGGATACTTGGCTCACCCCCAGGATGAGGTTTTGGGGTGGGAAAACACGTTCTTTTTGAAGATGTTCACACAGAGCAGGCATCGCCTGTGTGGGTTCTTCTTCCCAAACCCATCTCTGCCACATTTCCTGCCTCTGATCCCGGTGGGATGGGCAAGTCACTGCTTGCTTCTCATCGAGATTCCCTGTGGAACTGGGGAGCTCCTTCCAGCCTGGGAGCTCGGTGTCCTGCTTGCAGAGTACACTGGGCTCCCCAGGGGTACCTTTGAAGGCCCTTCAAATAAATACCCTCCTTTATTCCCTTATTCTTGTCCAGTCTCTGTTTTTAGGTGGCCTCTCAAGGCATCAAGAGTTCAAAGTGAATAAAAAGCAAATCCATCCTCGACTCCCTGCGCCCATCCAGGGGTGGGAGCAGCACTCTGGGATCCCCTCGGATCCTCTGCTCCAGGTCTGTCCTAGAAGGACGCCCAGCCTGGACTGAGTGCCACGTAACGGAGGCTCCACCATGGTGCAACATCAGCTTCACTGGTTAATTACCCTCATCTCCAAATCCAGGTGGATCTGTGGGGCTCTTGTAAGCCCTGGCACTGCCCAGGTCTCCCAGGGATGCTCCTTTTCATAGAGTAGCAAAATAAATGGCTAAAGAGCTTCTCCCCATGGCAAAGGCTGCTGTGTGATCCCTACTCTTCATGAAACACAGGGACAGGGACAGGGACAGGGACAGGGACAGGGACAGGGACAGGGACAGGGACAGGGACAGGGACAGGGACAGGGACACCTTAGAGCTTGGTCTCACCCCACCTGTGGTGTCTCCCCTGCTCCACCAGGAAGCACTGGCCAAAGAATAAGTTTCATGTTTAAGAAAACAACATATTTCTCTCAACTCTACGGAGGGAAAAAAATGTTGTTTTGGGGGGAAATGTTGAATTGCTGCCAAATTTCTTGAACGCCTGAATGAGGTCCAGGAGGAAAATATTTGCGAAGCAGTCACCCAAAGGTGTCCTGTTCAGAAAGTTCTTTAACTAAATAACAAAACAAACCGGCTAGAAGAAGTGAGATTTGATAACAACATTCTTTTTGATAATAAAACATTGGGGAAAAGTTGAGAAGTGGCTCGAATTTAAATCCTGAAAGAGGCAGCATCACCTTGCTCCTCACTTTTGAGTGAAAATCACTGTGTTGGGTGTTGTCCATGTGCAAGGGAGCTTGTGTGGATGTTCCCTCCCCCAGAAGAAGCAGGGCCAGGACCAGGTGCGTGCGCCTGCGCGGGGAACCTGCCCGGGGGCACACGGATGATTTCAGGCTGCATTTCCACCCCGCTCTTCCAACCCTTCCAGCTCACGCTTCCCTGCCCTCCCTCCTTGCCCCTGCCCATCCTGGGGCACAGATATAAACCCCTCCAGCCAATATGCTTCCTGTGGGGGCCCAGCTTTGCCTGGAGGGTGCACATGGCTCCTGTCCCATCCCGATGCTTTCCCTAAGGACGGAGCGAGGGGATTTTCTGGCGGCTGCTGGCAGTGAGCTCACACCGTGGGCACTCCTTAGGAGCTAGAGCGGCAGGACAGGTTGCTGCTCCAGCTTTGCTGGAAACCTCGGAGCTCCCAGAGCGTGTGGAAGCAGTGTTGGTCCATCCAGGGATCACAGGTAAGCCAGGCTGGGAGATCAGTGCTGGGTGCTCCATCACTGCTTCCATTTTTCTGCTCCTTGTTCTTGTTCTTGTTCTTCTTGTTGTTCTTCTTCTTCTTCTTTTACTGTCTCTCCATCCCTTCACCATCTCTCAACTGACATCTCTTCAGCCATGAGGTGGGATTTGCCATCCTGGGTCCAATTCTTTTTTCACCCTGCATCGCTGTAGAAGCGATGAGGGATGAGGAGAGAGTCCCTGTGGCGTGCAGGAGCACATGGAAATGCAGGAGCACGAAGAGTCAGCCCTCAAACCCTTCTGCCTGCCATCAGAAGATTTTATTTGCCTGCTGTAGCCGTGATCTCAGCTGCTCTGGGAGCAGCCAGCCAGGATTAAGGAGAGGCCATTGTTAAGCTGCAGTTCTAAAGGCACAGTGGAGCTTCACCCCCGGGTCGGTTCATCTGGTCGGAGCAGGAGCTGCAGAAGAGCTCATTGGTGTTGGTGTCACCCTCCTGTGTTTTCTCCCTTTGAACTGCTTGGGAAGGGAGGCAGAGGAAGCTGTGGGAGCCTCACCCCGCTGCACACCCATGGGGACTGCTGGGCACAGTGCTGGCTCAGCTCACCCCGCTGCAAACAGGGAGTTTCTCCTCAGGAACATCAGCTGATGAGTGGGTTTGGGATAAACCTCCCTTCCCTGCATTAGAGCTGAAGAGATTTTCAAAGACAAGCAAAGAAAGCTGTTTGCCACCAGTGCCTGGGGAACTCAGAGATGCCACTGAAGCAGTGTCACCTCGGCACCATCCTGGTGTCACCCCAAACCTACTCACTCTGCAGGGCTGGAGCAGCACGGACAGGTCAGTCCCACACCCCACCCAGGGACTGAACTGCTCAGCTCCAGGGAATTCCTGTCTCTGTCTTCTACCAAAAATCCAGCTACTGTGGGTTTGGTGGTGCTTCCAGATGCCTCTAAGGTTGGCACTCATCTTCAAAAACAGCTCTAAAGTCTCAAGGATCTGAAAAAAAATATAGAGCCAAATAGGAAACTTCTGATCAAAATAGGATCAGAACTTCTGATTCTCCAAATTAATGAAAGAGTGCTAAGAAGCAATGAGAACAGGAAAGTCTTTAATAGGGGGAAGAACACCAGGCAGAAGGTTAGATTTTCTTTTTTTCTTAGAATCCCATTTGTAGCTGCAGCTTCTGCCACTACCAGAGGCCAGGTCTGGCAGCGGAGAACCCTCTGGAGGTGTCAAACTGTGATCGCTGTCACTGGGAATGCAGGATGGAGATTGCTTGGGACTGCACACCAAGTGAAATCCAATTCAGAGTGAAGAAGCACCTCCCAGTGCTCCCAGTGCTCCCAATGCTCCCAGTGCCCCAGGACTCTGGTGACGCCCAGGGTCTGTGCTGGCGCTCCGGGGCTGAGCTCCCATGAGCTGAGTTCCAGCCCTCGGGAAGATGCTGAGGAACGACTGTGGAGAACAGAGCCAATGAGCACTAACCTCTGTAGAGTTGTCCACTCCCCAGAGGTAACTCAGAGCACAGGGAAGTCCTCCTGGCAGGAAGGTCTGAGTCATAAAGAAAGTGAGGAGAAGTGAGAAGATGGGGTGACAAGGACTGGGCTGAAAGTGGCAGCAGTGGTACCTGATGAGAGGTGTTAATGCCATGGCTTGGTGACCACCCTCAGAGCCCAACAGCGTTTTCTGCAGCAATTTGCAACTCCTGCATCGAGGGGAGAGAGGAACTGCTCTGCAGCACGATGTGTGTTGGGAAGAGGATGAGTCCTTGGTAGCTGGGTAAGGCTGTGCTGGGCTGGAGGGCACCACACGCGTGAGGAGGAGCGGGGTCCCCTTTGGGTGTGCAGCCTTCCCTTCCCCATGCACACCACTGACCTGCTCGTCTCCTTTCCCCAAGGTGCCCGACCATGCCGAGCATATTTTCCTACCAGAGTGCCGAGGTGGACTGGTGTGAGAGCAACTTCGTGCGCTCGGCGGTGATTGCTGAGTACTACAACACTGTGAGTGGCTGAGGGAGGCCGGGGCCGGCTCCAGGCACCCAGGAGCTGCTTTTGGGATCCAGACAGGATGGGACATCCCTGTTTTCTTTCCTCCTCCTCATTCCTTTGAGCTTCCTGGTGCTGGAGGGTGCTGGTATGGGGAGTGTTTCCTGAGCTTCAGGTAAATCACGGGACTTGTGATGTTTCCAGCTGTCTCTCCCCAAAACATGCTGGGGTCAGGGGTGCTTGTGGTGTGTCTGTGGGGTTGATTCCCAGCGAGAAAACTCGGGCAGAGCTCCTTCGCAGCCCAGATCTGTGAGATCCTGTTATACCAGTCCTGCAGCTCTGCTGCCAACCGGGGTAAGTCCCACACAGGGCTCACATATTCCAGCTAAACGTACAGGAGTGGCAGAATGAGAGGCAGCACCTCCATGAACCGTGTCAGGCAGGCTGAGAATCCGGAACTCAGAGCACAGGGAAGCTGATGCCCGAGCCAGTCTCACCTCCTGTGATCCTTTATCAGCCAGGCTGCATCCAGTGCCAGAGCCCTGGCTGGAGCATCCATAGCAGAGCACTGCCAGATGAGCGGCCTCTCCAAGCACGTCCTGCGCCCTCAGAGCAATTAAAGGCTCTCAGGGGTGTGAGGCATCTGGATTTACAGCCTTCCACAGGCCTTGTTTACAACTTTTGGCAATTACTGCCTAACACTAGAAGTTCTTGTTCTCATGGAAATGGCTCTTCCTCTTTTTTTAAAGCATTTCCTGCTTTTTTATAAATTACCTCTAATAACGATAATTCCCCAGCCCGAGTCCTGCAGGCTCTAATTGCCCAGCCAGGGTGTCAGAGGAGGGGGCTGTGTATAGACACTGCTCTTTGAGGCACTCAACAAAGAAAGATCTGCCAGTCCAGCCCAAATCCTGCTTCCCTGTGGCATCCAGCTGGGTGTTTTGTGCTGTTTGCTGTTTACTGCTGCTGCTGTGTGGGCTCAGAGGTGCAGAGCAGGGCATAATGAGCAAGGAGATACAGAAATCACTCAATGCTCCCATCAGCATCTCAGATCTCAGGGCCTGGAGCAAGCTGGTTGAGTTGAACATATCAGGAGATGATCTTTAAGGTCCCTTCCAACCCAAACCATTCTAAATGCAGCTGGAAGTGCCCAAAGCCTCTATGCTAACACTGGAGAGGGGCTGAATTCCACCAAGAGCACAAAGCCTGGAAGTTTTGGCTGTGGTCTGAATTCCTTCCAGGAGATAAATTTGTCTCATGTCCTAGTTTGGTGCATAAGGCAGCATTTTTTAAATGAGCTGAGACACCATTTACACCCAGATGGGCAAAAGAATCCTTATCACACCAACAGCTATCTCAGGAGCCTTCAAAAGCACTTCTGTGTCTGACTCCTCTGCTGGACACCCAGCTGGTGTGGCCAGATGCAAGACTAACTCTTGTAGGTCCTCTGATTCCCATAAAACATTAACTCTCAGCTGCCTGGGTTGTTTTGTGGAACAGCTTTCTAAATTCTGTGGCTATTCCTGAAAATCTTACCCTGGATGGAGGAACCACAGCCACCTCCCAGGTTTCCATGCCACACCACTGGGCTTGTTGGATGAATTCTCACTGTGTGGGACCCAGGCACAGCTTTTCTCCAGGAGAGGAAAACCTCTCCCATGGATGTTTCCATGCAGATAGAAACAAGTGTGGCACGGAGGGACAGAGGGATGTGGACAAGCAAACCCTGCAGGATTTTTTTCCAGGGGTTGGACTTGCCCTTGTTCTCCTCTGTGTGACACTGGGCACCTCTTCCTCAGCAAAGAAAGGACATTATCATGTTCTTTTTGCCAGGCTCAGGAGATCAGCAGAGTGCCTGTGTGGGAAGGGAGGGAAACAATTCTGTCTTAGGATGAGATTCTCTCTTAGTTTCTGTTTTAGGATGTGATTCCCATACAGAGAAAGCAGCAGGAATCTAACCCTGCCATGCCAGCTGCCTGCTGTGGGCTGGCAGGTCACCTCCTGTCCAAACAAGGGCTGGCAGAGGAGCAAACCCCCCTAAAATCTGCCATTATGTGAGCATCTGAGCTGCAGCACCTGAGCTGCAGCACGCTCAGGGCCAGCCCTTGCCACCACAAGTGGGCAGGAGCCTCACTGACATGGGCATCACTCCTTCCTCAGCAGCACAGCCTGGCTGGCACTGCCTGGGTCCTACCCCCTGCAGCAGCACAGGGACCCCCCCTTCCTACTCTGGGATCTCCCCCAGGATCAGGATCCTTGTGAAATGCCCTAAAGGGGGATTACAGGAATCTGACCAGGCTGAGATCCGTAGCTGTCTCTGCTGGCTGCATCCTGCAGATCCAGCTGGGGTTCAGGACACTGTCCCAGGTGTGAATTTAACAGCCTGTATCTTCTCTTCTTCTTGTCCCCATTCATTTGTTCCCCATATTCAGATTGCTGCCTCTTTGCAGCAAACCTGAATTCATTATACCAATATTTACCTCAGTGTCAATTTTCCAGGGTTTTAGATGAGCTGGGAAGCCAGCCAGCTCCTTCCCAAGCCTCCTGAATCACTAAATCAGCAGAGTTTCCTCACAGAGCATCCTCCTCAATGTCTTCTCCCCAGCCCTGCCCGGGGCTGGAGTAGAGCAGTTGTGTGCCAGCAGCAGCAGCAGCAAATGTGCTGCTGGGGATTGCTCTGTGCCAGCCACACTCTCTCAGGCCTGCTTGGCTTGGATGCTTTTTATTAGAAATAAGCACCAGGGGTATGAGAAAAGAATGTAAACAGTACCTTTAAGTACCTAATAATACATGGTGGCTCATGGCTGGATGCAGTTCAGCAACAAAGCTCCATTTATAGTGACTCAGTGACCCAGAAATTTATTGTCTTCTGGCTGCTTGGGGGAGAGCAGAACTGTGCTCCAGGAGGGTCATCAGTCAGGGACTTGCCTTTCTACCCTCATTTCTTTCCTGAAATGACTGATCCAGGGTGCTGGTAATGACACCCACACCTCAGCAGTATCTCTGCAGCAGCTCTGACACTGCTGCACACCCAGAGCTCCTGGATGCTTCAATGAGTGCTGAAACAAAGGGTGCAGATCCGCCAGAGTAGGGCTCAGTGGCAGTGGCAGGGCTGTGTGGGGTGTCCTGGCCCTCTCACACTCTCACTAATCCCATGGCTCTCTTGCCTGCCCAGAAAGTTGTGCTCAGGAGCCCAGCCCAGCATGCTGCAAACACTCCCCAAACTGCAGCTTCCTGCCCCAAAGCACGAGCACTGTGATGTCAGGACCTGCAGCCTTGTCCCCTGCAACACACACCTGGCTTTAGGAACTTGCTGCACAGGTCTGGAAAGCCTCAGAGGTTTTCCCTCTGTCTCTGGGCCTGTGGGCTCCTCTGTCAGCTAAAGCTCCTTCACTTTGAGTGAGAATGAACTCCCTGCCACGAGTCCTGCAGGAATCTCCTTCCACTGCAGAAAGTGCCTGGCTGGAGTGAGGAGCAGCCCAGGCCTCTTCTGCTGTGCTCAAAGCAGCACCTCCTGCCTCAATCCTTATCAGAGGCTGGTCTCACCTGTCACAGGTGAAGGTTCTGTCCCTCCACCCCGGGTTGAAGTTGCACAAGTTGGGCTCTTCCCGATGATCCTACCAAGATTAGAGCCGTGTTGCTGATCCCAGCCTCACTTCTCTCCTGGTAAAAGCAAATAGTTGGGCTCAGCTGAGGCACCTGGAGCAATAACTCACACTTGCTGGGGACTGGGACAGGCTGGGAGCTCAGGCAGGGGGGCTCTCACATGTCCTACCACACCTTGGCTCCATTACCACTCCCTTATCTCCCCGACAGTCCGGACAGAGGCAGATGCTGCCTCCTGGCCAGCGTGACCAGAGAGGTTTAAAGATAACCCTGGGGAGGTCCCAGCCTGAGCAGAAACTCCAGAAAAACTTCTAATGGGTATACTGGGAGCAAAACCCTCCTAACCACACCTGAGACGGAGCTTGCCACATCCCAGAGGGAAGACAGAAAGTCAGCATTTACAAATCAGGGCTTGGAGCCGACGCGTGATGAAAACCCCGTGTCCCCCAGGGGGGTGGGAGCTGTCCCCTAAGCTCCCTCTTATCTCCCTGACCCTGCTGGCACGGTTCCCCCGGTTATCCCTCCCCTCCGCTATCTGATCTTGCACATCTCGTCCTGAATTAATGAAGTGATAACGCAGCTATCATGTAATTAATGGCACTGTTGCAATGCCCAGTGAGTGCTCAGGGATCCGGAGCTCTCCCGCGTTTCCTCACTGCCGTGCGTGCTGCCACTTGCACTCTCCTGCCTTTCCCCCAAGTGTTTTCCCTCTCCTTGCTATCCCTGCCCGCTTTCCAAAAGCCTCCTTAATCATTTCACAGGAAAAGAGATGTTTGAAGCGCAGTTGTTCCTTGAACACATGGTTTGATTTCTCGGTCATTTCCGAACAATTTGACCTCGAGGGTGCAAGTGGGAGCAGCACTTCTCTTTTCATGGCTGAAGTGGGAATAGGCCTGGATTTGGCTCTAAGCACCTGTGGAAAACCGATCCATTCGGCCTGAGAACTGCTGCTAATGAGAGCATCAACTTGTCTCACGGAGGCCTTAGTGAAAATCAAGATGGATCTGCGGTGTTTAAGGGAATAGAGACCTCACATTAGGCGTGAATTGTGTTTCCCTCTGGAATACCAGAGGGTGTGTTCCAGAGAGATGACAACATCCCGATGATTTGCAGCCCTGTTACCATAAGCTGGGATCCCAGGGGACACCACAAGCCCAGCAATGATTTTGCAATTTACCTGGTGCTGCCGAGGGAGGAGGCTCCAGGCGTGGATGCCAAATTCCAGGCGTGGGGTCTGGGTCAGCATCGAGCTGGGAGATGAAAGGAAAAGGATTGTGAGGCTGAGATAAAAGTCACCCTGGTGGTTTGCCAAATGGCACTCAGCAGATGGCTCCACAGCCCCAAAGAGCTGTCTGGCAGGTAAATGTAGCACCACAATCCCAACCTTTCATAAGCAAGAACGATTTTCCCCGGGGAGGCCACATTCCCGGGTGATATCCCTCCCCGGAGCTTGCAAAGTCAGGTGAAAAAGGCAGGGTAAGAAGCCACAGAGGGTAATTAAATTAGTTCAGATTTCCCTTCCCCGTGCTGCAGGGTGGAGCGGGCCTGGCCCAGCAGAGAGGTCCAGGTTTGGGCACTCACTGCTCCTCCCCAGCTCCCACATTTGGCCCACCAGCATCTCCTCTCCCTGCAACACTGGGGACCTTCAGCCAGTCCAGCAAGAGGCTGAGCCCCAGTGCCAACCCCTCCCCCCCAGTGCCATCACCTCCTCCCTGGTGCCAGCCCCTCCTCCCCAGACAAATCCAAGTCCATCAAAGAAGGAATTTTGCAGCGTTGGAAACCAGAGCAGAATAATTCCTCTGTGTTTGTTTGCCAGGTGTGTTCAGGGGAGGTTTATGACCTCATGTAATTACCAGTGTCCAGAACACCTCCCTTGCCCAGGCCAGGCCAGTTGGCTTCACACCTGACACCACAGGATGTCACTTCAGTCCTGCCTGTTCCCTCCTCCCGGTGTCCTGCTGCTCTCCACCACACCCACTCCCAGGTCAGGATGTTTTGCTGGCCATGCCTCGCTGTGCTGGCCGAGCTCCTCACACCCTTCCAAGCCCTCACAGGGAAATCACTGCTGGCTGGAAGGGTCAGGAGCTATCCAGGCAGCTCCTGGAGGGCCTGGGTGGACAGGAGAGGGAGATGGCTGCAAACAGAGGAGTTGCTTGGAGGCGCTGGGCGGCTGAAGTTAAACCAGCATCACCCAAAAGGGACACAGCAGCTCAGCCTGGGCTGGCTGGCCCCAGAGTGAGAGCAGAGGTATCTGCAGCCACTGCTGTCACAGCAAGAGCCTCCCTGGCAGCTCCAGCCTGGCTGCTGGAGAAACACCTCTGCCCTCTCCCTGTGCCAAGAGCAAGCCCTGCTTCCACACGAGGCTCTCTGCTGGAGATCAGGATCCTCACACAGACACTGAGGCACGAGGTGGGATGGGGCTTGCCCAGGACTGTGCAAGGAGCTGAGTGTGCTGCTTGTTTTACAGATCAGCAATGTGAGCTTCTTTGTCCTGTCTCCTGCGCTGCTGTACCTGAACCGGCAGTACTGCCAGAAGAGGGCCGTGCCCCTCTACTTCATCTCGGGGCTGCTCCTCCTCGTAGGTGGGTGCCAGGGCTGTGGGGAGACCAGACAGCTTTGCCAAAGTACCCAATATGAGACCTTTGGAGGGTCTCAGTGGCCAAAGCACAGGGAAAACCTGGGTGGGCAACCAAGCGGTCGGGTCTGTTTGAAGCCTGCAGCCCCTGGCTCCTGGCAGCTGTGGATATGCAGCTTCCAGCCCTGTAAATCCCCGTGGTGGGAGTGCACACTGACTCAGTCCAGCCTCCTTGAACACCAAAATGCACTCCCTGCTCTTCAGGAATGGTGTATCTTCAGGAATGGCCCCCAAGAACCTCCCAGGGCTTGTGGGAGGATGGAGTTCTGCCATCTCAAGGTGTCCTTGCTCCTTGCAGGTCTCTTCTCCATGTACTTCCACATGACTCTGAGCTACGTAGGACAGCTCCTGGACGAGCTCTCCATCCTCTGGACGCTGGCTGTGGCTTATTCCTTCTGGTACCCACAGTGTTACTTCCCCAAGTGCATCAAGACCAGGTATGAGCCAGAGGGACACGGTGCAGGCTCTGAAGGGAGGGATGGGACACTGACACTGAGGTGTGTGACCCATAGACCCCCCGATTCCCCCACAAGGGGTCAGCCCTGAGGTCACTGAAGGGCTTTAGGACTAGGCCCTCCTTCTTTTGGTGCTGACAGAGGAAAAGTCAAAACCCTCCTGTGCTGGGCTCCTCTCAGCTGGAGCTGTTTGTGTTTGTGTCGCTGAAGAGGAAACTTTGCATGGAGAATTTCAAAATCAATTAGGAAATGAAACGTTCCTGTACATTAACATTCAATTACTTGTGCTGTCAATCTGTTCCAGCATCCTCTGCCATCCACAGAGAGCTTTCCCTGAAGGCTGAGGGGGTTTCCCGTAGGACAAGCTGGTTACACCCCTCATTTCAAGGAGGGCTGGCTGGGTTGTAGGAGCTCAGCAGAGAGGATGGGGACACTGGGAGAGCATGGACCAGCAGAAATGGGAACCCAGCAGGGTTTTACTCAGAGGATGTCCCCTCCTGGCTGGAGCCCTCTGAGCCAGCCCAGTGAGAAGCCTTGCAAAGACCTGCTCCAAATCTGCTCTTCCCATGCCGAACAGGAGGTCACCAGGAGTTCACCGTGGAGACGTGGCTGGGGGAGAGGGAAGGGGTCTCAGGAAGAGATTTGCATGTGAAAGGCCCCTCTGAGCCCTATTGTTGCTCAGCGAGCCCAAACCGGTGTGTTTGCACAGTCCTGCCCGGCAGCCCCTGCCTGGGCAGAGCCTTTGCCTCAGCCCTGGCATCACCATGGAAGTGCAGGAGCCGCCTCTGGGCTGTGCTCCGGGTCTGTCACGGACCCACTGGGGGGGCTGCTGCCTCAGCCTTCCTGCCAGGACCCCGCAAACACTGAGGTCAGCCTTGGGCAAACAGACAGGAGGTTCTGGATAAACTTTTCCCCTCTCAGGACAGGAGCAGGACCTTTCCCATCCTTACCCTCCCCTCCTGTGAGCCCTGGGGGCACTGACACTCACCCCAATTCCCCTCAGGAAGCATTTCTTCTGGCTGACTGGTATCACCACTGTGATCAGCACCTTGATGTCGTTCGTCAAGCCGACCCTCAATGCCTACGCGCTCAACTGCATCGCCTTCCACCTGCTCTACTTGACCTGGAGGGAGCTCAAGAAGTAAGGAGGGGGCTCAGGGGTTACCTGCAGGTTGAGCTGTGCTCCCGTTGGGCAGTAACTCTGTCCAGAACAGGGAACTGAGCCCGAGTTTTCAGCAGCCACATGTAGTGGGGAGGGACCAGGCAGAGGCCCAGGCAGGACTGTGGGCAGTGGGGTACAAGAAGGGCACCTGGCCCAGGTGGCCATGCAGAGTGGGGACAATCCATGGGACAGTGGTGGAGGCATCATCCCTGGAAGTTTCCAAAAAGCCTGTGGATGTGGCACTTGAGGACAGGGCTTAGTGTTGAACATGGTGGTGGTGCTGGGTGAACAGTTGGACGTGATGATCTTAAAGGTCACTTCCAGCCTTTACAGTTCTGTGATTCCATGAGTCTCCCCCTCAGCTGCCATCTCTGCAGCTCCTTCCCCTTTGTGGGGCATTTGGGAGCTAGTGTGGGGCTGGGAGAGTACACCAGGATCTGGAGACAAAGACCGGAGTGTGCTGGCACCTTGCAGCATCATCCTCACCCCAGAAAGTCAGAAAGCCTCTCTCCAGAGCTGCACTTGCCCATCTCCTGTCAAATTCTAAGGAATATTTTCCAGAAGGAACTTGCTGGGGTTGGCACCGCTGCATGTGCAGGCAGGAACCAGCCCTCTTTAAAACTCCCTTTCCTTCCAACACCATTACTTTGCTCCCTGCCCCTCGCTGTGTCTTCCAGGTGCAATGACAAGCGGGTTCACCGGATGGCCGCAGTCATGGTGATGTGGTGGGCACTGGCCATCACCAGCTGGATCAGTGACCGCTGGCTCTGCTGGCTCTGGCAGGCCATCAACTTCCCCTACTTCCACAGCTTCTGGTAAGGGCTCCAGAAACCCCAACCCAAACATTTCCTGGGCTGAAATGTCCACAGCAGAGGAACAGCAGCCAAGATGAGACACTCGGCTGCATTATTTCCCCACCCTCTCCCCCTTTCCTGTCACTATTGGTGCTGCTCCTCGCTCAGCCCAAGGATTCAGCCCTAACCACTGTTTCATGTCCCTCTCCTCCTCCACACCAGCCAAGCACTGTTTTGGAAGGGAAATTGTTCCAGGAGTCCCCCCAGGTGGGCAGCTGGCTCTCTGAGGGCTGTGGCTGCTCCCAGGGCACTGTGTGAAGTGCAACGTCCTTGGGGTATTTTAACAGCCAAACTGAAAGGCAGGGCTTTGTTTGGACCTGACATTTCAGTGCCTGCCCGAGTGGGGCTGCAAGTGCTGCACACTCAGATCCATCCTCACAAAGCTCTGGGGTGGCTGGAACAGACAACTCAGCCAGGTAATAGGGAATGGTTGGAGTGAGTCCCCTATGCCACCCCAGCCCCTCTGCACCAGGAATTGTCCCTGGCCCAGCTCATGGACCTTTGCCTGGATTTCCCTGTAGGCACAAACCCTGCAGGATTCACGCTCCCTGCAGCCCTTGTGGGCCCTTGGGGGGCTGTAGCCTCAGGGTGACAGCAGGCAAAGTTCCCCCTGTCCAACACAGCCTTTTGGTTTCCTTGGCAGGCACGTGCTGATAGCCATGTCCCTCCTGTACTGCTGCCCGCTGGTCATCTACTTCAACGTCATCTATGAGATGCCCTCATTCAAGCCAAAGCTGGAATACTGGCCCAGCGACTCGTGGCCTGTCGTGGTGCCCTACGTCACCCTGGAGGAGCCCCACAAGCAGTGCTAGAGCTGGGTGCCCTCAGGCCTCCCTGGGGCGCGGGCTGTGTGATGCTCACACGGGGAACATCTCGGCTGCCTTCCTGTTCCTCGGGCAGGGGCAGCGTGGTAGCGGAGGGGGCAGGGAGCAACTGAGGCCTCGTGGTGCTGGGCATGAAGTAGAGTGGGAGCCCACAGATGCCTTGGAAGGCTCTGCCCAGCCTGGTGTTGAGGGAGCTGGAGATTTTCCTCCAGCAGATCCCCACGAGGAGGGGTGCTGCTTCTGTGTCCTCTGTGTTAGCCAAGCACCTCTGTGTTAGACAAGGGCACAGCGGAGAGCACTGAAGCCAAACTGGTGACAGCTGGGTTTGTTGGGGCTGCTCTAATTATTATTATTAACTCTATTTATTGATGTATGTGGTCTTGCTCAGGAGAGCTGTGCATTAAAGCTGTGGACACTGACTTACACTGAAGGTCTATTTTTTCCCCCTGACTGCACCATGTCCTCTCATCTGCCAGTCACTCCCACAGGCAGGGTGGCCAAAGCTCTCTCTGACTTAGGGAGAGATGTTTATAAAGAGAAATCCTGGGTGACAGCCCAGAAGAGGCTCTGCTGGCCCATGCCCTGGGGTGCTCGACCCCAGGCTCTTCCCCCTTCTCAACCCCCAGTGACCCTTGTTCCTCCCCAGCTCTGAAATCTCCAAAGGCCACAAAGGTAACTTGGAGACTCCTCTGCTTTGTGGAAGGGCTGTCTGGGGGCAGGATGAGGAGCCAGGATGGCCAAAGCTGGCTGAAGGAGGGGATTGTCCCGCTCTGCTCTGCACTGGAGCAGCCTCACCTCCAGTGCTGGGGGTGCTTTGGGCACCACACATTGTCAGAAGGATCCAAAGCTGTTGGAGAGTGTCCAAAGGAGGGACACGGAGCTGGGGAAGGGTCTGAGGAGGGGCTGGGGCTGGGGCTGGGGCTCGTTCAGCTGGAGCAGAGGAGACTGAGGGGAGGCTCCTCGGGGGCTGCAACTCCTCCCGAGGGGAGGCGGAGGGGCAGGGGCTGAGCTCTGCTCTGGGCCAGGGACAGGAGCCCAGGGAAGGGCTGAAGCTGTGTCAGGGCTTGGGATGGAGCTCAGGGAAAGGTTCTTCCCCCCGAGGCTGCTGGGACACTGCCCAGGCTCCCCAGGGAATGGTCCCGGCCCCAAGGCTGCCAGAGCTCCAGGAGCGTTTGGACAGCGCTGTCAGGGATGCCCAGGGTGGGATTGTTGGGGTGTCTGTGCAGGGCCAGGGGCTGGACTGAGGATCCCTGAGGGTCCCTTCCCTTCTCAGTATACCCAGGGATTCTATGATTCTGTGACATTAAACAGAAATGCTGTTACCTTTGCAGGAACAAAGAGATGTCGAGCCTCAGAGAAAGACACAGCTGTGCTCTCCAGGCTGTTCCAAACGTTGCTCTCACAGCTGTGGGACACTCTCCTGTTCCCCGAGCCTTGCTGCTCAGTGTGACAAGCTGAGCCTTGTGGTGAATCTGGGTCCTGACCCAGCCTGCAGGACTGTCTGTGGGGAGCACCAAGTCTGTCAGGGTGGCTGAGGCTGCCTTCCTGCAACGCAGCCACACCAGGGTAATGTCACTCCAGAGACCACTTCTGGGCCCCTGCGAGTAAAGCAAAAACAGGAGCATTCCGGGGCTCGTCTCTGAGGAGAAGGTGATGGGGCAGTGCTTTCTCCCATGGTCGCGGCTGCCTCGTGGCTCCCTCCTGCAATGGTCCCCAGGGCCACTAGATGGCAAATTTGGCTCATGAACCCCGGGTAATATTTTATCCTGGAAGAGGGATGCCTTGCCACGGACTGGGCTCCCAGGCCTGGTCCCTCCGTCCTCTCCATCCCCGAGCACCGGGCTCAGACACCTCTCCTCCAGCACGGCCACCCCGAGACACCTTCACAAGGTGCAGGGCACTGGGAACTCGCATCCCAGCCTGTGCATGCCCCCGTGTGCCCGTGCTGGTGCCCACCTCGTCTCTCTGCCTCTTTGTCTCCCCTGCGTGCCACCATTCCCACCTCTCCCCTCATCACCCCGTCTCCCTTTCGCTGACCCTCCCTGTCGCTCTCCCCCTTTCCTCACCCTTTCCCCGGCCCATCACATTCTTCCCCAGCCTATTAATAACTTCTGGGCAATTGCACCGGGTCCCCGCTGGGCCCGGCCCCGCCGCCGCCGCTGCCCCGCGCAGCCACTGAACGCGCCGGCAGCAAGTTCAAAAGTGCAGCCGGGGCTTTCACAGCCCCGAGCCCCGTCAGGGGGTGGAGGAGGCCGCTTCCAAAGAAAAGGCGGCGTTGCCAGGGAGCCCCTGGCACAGGAAAAGGGGGTCACCTTCACCTCCGGCAGGAGCCGCCGAGATGGACAGGCGCCAGCAGCCCCGCGGGCCGGAGACGCTGAGAGCGGCCGAGGGGATGAAGGGCCGGGCCGTGGGCGAGCGGGGCTAATTGGCCACCTCCGGCCACCGAGCCCCGGTGGGATGCTCGGCCCAGTGGCCAAATCCCCCCGTGCAGTATGGAAATAAGGGAGGTGTCCCCGGCCCTGCTGCCTGGAGAACAATGTTGCTGCAGTTGAGTGACTGTAACAGGCCCCGATGACAGCCGGGGCCGCGTTAAAAATGCCTATTCAAGCAGATCAAGACACTGAGAGGCCTCGTGGGGATCTGAAACCCTCGGGGATTTCTGGATGAGGCCAGAAGCTGAATCCCCAGCCCTGGGAACCTGGGGGGAAAAGAAAGGGGAAAAAAAAAAAGAGAGAGAGAGAAAAGAAAAGAAACCCACAAAGCAGCTTTAAAAGGGCGGCAGCGCCTGAGGCAGGGCCTCCTGCTCCGAGCTGCAGCCTGAGAAAGCAAAGCAGCCCCGAAAGCAGCGTGTGACGGTGCTCTGGGCTTCCCCAGGGCTGCACAGGGTTATCTGAGGCTGGGCTTGCACCTCTGAAAGGTCCCCCAGCTGCTGGGGATGTTCTGTGCTCCCTGCCGGGGAGCCACAGCTGCAGCTTCTGGGGCAGATACACCCCTAAAAACTGTCAGGGATCCTGCAGGGACGGCCAGAACAGGGAATGGGGGGCTCCTCCGGGGGTGAGAGGCAGCAGTGGCCCCTTCTCGACACCCTGGGGAGTTGTGAGGGTTCCCTGTGCCCCGGGACCCTCGGCCCGGTGGGTGTGGCGGGTGTGACACCAGCTCAGCCCAGGAAAACAGGCAGGGCAGGGGGCTGGGCTGGACTGGCCAAAAAGAAACGTCTCCTTACTTTTGCCACATGGTTCCCCTGCTTTGGTTCTCCGTGTGGCTGCACAAACCAGAAAAAAAGAGAGGCAAGAGGAGGAGCGGGGATGAGGACGACGATGAAGGCTGCTCCTGTCAGCCGATGCCAGATTAAAGAGGTTGGGAAATAACAGCATCAGTTGAGTCTATTCGGTGCAATTGCAACACAAATGAAAGAAAAACCTTGATAAGGCACCAGTCCTGCAGCATCAGGGATTAACATTTACCTGTTCTGCTGCACCAGTTGGCTCCCGCTGTTTCAGATTCCCGGGATTTGGCTCGCAGACTGGAAACTTTTCAAGGCAGAGTGATTTATCTGTAAAAGATATTGCACATTCATGGACCTGCATAAATAATGCAAAAGTAATTAATAATAACTCAGTCCCTGCTCTTAGCAATGCCAGGAAAAGAAATTGCTTCACTGGAGTGTCACTTATGCCTTTTGGAAAAGATCTTTATTTGTTAAGTGTCTCAGAGAGAAAGGACAGGGTAGTTTTGAAATAGGGAATGGATGCCACAAAAGTCCTGGGATTTTGGTGCCAGCCTAGCAATGTTCAGGATTGATTTAAGGAACCTTCTGCTGGAGTCACGTGAAACCAACATTGATTCAGCTTTGATTTTATGTTTAGTTTTAATCTCCTGTGTCTGGAGTCAAAAGTTTGAAACCATGAACACAAAGGGCTGAGAAACCCAGGAAGGAAAGAGATAAGCTCCAAGAATTATTCCTTTTGAAAGTCTTGTCCTTTCAACTCTGAGTGTAACTTTTGAGGTGTGACACAGGATTTCCAGCTCTGGATCTGGCAATCCTGTCCCAGCCACTTCACAACTGCCAGGAAAGAGATTCCTTTTTTTTCTTTTCCCCACCGCTTTCCCTACATTCTTGCTGTCCACTTTTCTTAGAAGACAAAATTAACCACAAATGCCTGGATTTCCCAGATATTGGTGGCTGTTCTGGAAAGGTGGAAGCTACCAGGTCCTGCCTAGCTGACAGGGAATACTGTCACTGTATTCCAGGGAATGCTCTGTCACTGTTTTTGCAGGGTGTCGAGGTCCCCGCCTGTGTCCTACTGCCTGAGCTGCACCCACAGCCAGGGCTGGGTTTGACCAGGGATCACAGAGATGTGGAGAAGGAAAAGCACAGCCATTACCTGGGCAAATAAACCAGCTGACCGAAAAATGAGGTTTTAATCAAAAGATCAAATAATCTCTTCAGCTGTTTCTATAAACCCCCGTGGTTTGGTTCCACTTGGGAAGACATTCCCACTGCTGCTGGCAGAAGAAAAACAAGCAGCTCCCTTCTGTCTGGCAAAATGGTTCGAATAACTTCAACCCTCTACTAATGGCTGCTATCAAAATCCCTAAAATGGAAGGATTAATTTTTCTGTGCCTTCCCATTACTGCTCAAAATGTGGTTTCAATTAGGGTTGGTCTCCCCTTTTTTTTTTTTTTTTTTGCTCGCTTTCTATGAACACTCAGTGGCTCCTGTCCCTGCTCATGAGCTCAGTTCTGCAGTGGTTCTTCACAGATGTGTTCAGACCTAAAACTGGACTGTCCTGAAATGTCACACTTCGCTTCATGGGCACAAATATTTAGAAAAAGGTGAAGTTTTACCTGAAATGCTGAAATATTCAACATTAAGTTGTGCATGGGGTTATAAATTTCACCATCTGCAGTAGATGCTGCATTTATTTAGATAGGCCTTCAACAAGAGACCAGCTGTCTCAGCTCACTGAAATGTTGAAGCATATGTTTAATTTTAAGAATATGAATAATTCCATTGATATCAATGGCACTTACTTACACTTAAGAATATATTTTGCTGAGCTGGAGCCAGGAATAGTGCCATGTAATGCCAATAAAGTCCAAATTGCAATATCTCACTAAGTGCTTTCTGGGACCAATTTAAAAATTAGTCAGTGAAGATCTGTCGTGTGAAAATGCAAGGATTAATAAATGTGAGATTTTGCTGTTTGCTATCCTAATATTGCCAAGTATTAACATCCACCAGAGCACTGACAAGTGAAATCAAACCCAAATCTGTGAAACAGAGCAAAAATGGCAACAAGTTGCATGTGTTGTTCATCATGAATCATGCTATCAGGCTTCACCATTTACCCATGTAACACTAAATAGCATTTACCATCCGTCCAGGCAGACACAGGTATAGATTAATTCTAATTAAGATTTGGAATCAGATGATCTTTCAGGTGCCTTCCAATCCAAACACTCTCAGGGATGCACAGGATGGGATTGCTGGGGAGTCTGTGCAGGGCCAGGGGTTGGACTGATGAGCTCTGTGTGTCCCTTCCAATTTGGGATATTCTGTGATTCTATGACTCTTAATGATCAAAATATCCTAGAGCAAAGGGTCAAAAATAACATTATTTGCCTCATTTTGCCTCTTACCTTCCACAAAACTTTGTTACAGGGATCAAATACAAATTTCCAGGCACAAACACTTCAGCCATTTGTGTTTGCTCTCCCAATTTTACTCCTCACAAGTCCGACACCCTGACACTGCCTGTGACCTACAGAGACCTGGGCCGTGCCCCTCGTCCCCCGGGACGGTGTCACCAAATAAATAACTCTGTATCCATATGCAAATGGTTGCTGTTTTCAAGCTGTTCCCCAGCGACCTCACACGCTGCCCAGACGGTGCAGGAATATGTTTCCCACATATGTCAGATGTTTCATGACACATTTCACGCGTATTTAAAATAGATCCCCTGGCCTATAAAAATGCCCAGGCACCCAAACCAAGCGGCCTGCACCTTGCAATGTTTTCCAAAATTGCATGAAATGTGCCCAAATTGATTGTATCCTACATCCAGCTCAAATATTGATGGTTTATAAGTTTATAAATGCAGTGGATTCACTCATGGGAGGGTATCACCTGGCTTATTTGATGGCTGAGTAGCAAAGGGAAAGAATTTGTTGCAGCTCTGCCTCTGTCAGTGACAACTCTCAGTCCTCCCTGTGTTGGTCAAAACAGCATTTGTCACATGTGTTTGTCACTTTATATTTTAGCCTGACTCCCTTGGAACTGCACTGGCTGTGCTTTTATGCAACAAAATCCAGCTCCAGGGTGTTCGGGATGTGCTGCGCTGCTAAAAAAGGGCTTTGCTGCAATCAGGGGCACTCCTGTCTCACAGGTAATGATGGAAGTGATAAAGCTGAAGTTTCAGTGGGCTGAATTTCAGCATGGCAGGGCCAGCCAAATGCCCTGAGTCACTGCACGTTGGCATAGCCCCCACTGCAGCGTGGGGCACTATCTCAGCTGGCATCGTACCTGAGCCAGCTAGAGCAAGGGTCATTTGCATACATTTGCATATGTGGCAACCCCTCCTGCAGTTGTTGTGCAGACAGGTGAAAGCACTTTTTACACCATTCCGGAAAAACAGTTCAGTGGAATCTGTCATGGGAGCAACTGACCCAGAATCCACAAAAAAATTCAGAAATTCTTCATACTTTCATACAATCACAGAATCAATCACAATGGTTCAGATCATTGAGTCCAACCACCAGCCCAGCAGCACCACCACTTAAACCACGTCCCCAGGGGCCACATTCACACATTTTTTGAACACTTCCAGCAGTGGTGATTCCATCACTGCCCAGGGCAGCCCATTCCAGTGCTTTACAATCCTTTCTGTGAAGAAATTTTCCCAATATCCAACATAAACCTCTCCTGGACCAACGTGAGGCTATTTTTGTCCTGTCCCTGTTCCCTGGGAGCAGAGCCCGACCCCCACGTGGCTGCACCCCTCTGCCAGGGAGTTGTAGAGAACCAGATGGTCCCCCCTGAGCCTCCTTTTCTCCATGCTGACCCTGGGAATGCTACAGGCTCTGAAAAACAGCTCCAGGAGCTCTGGTTTTGTCTTGCAATGTGCTCTCAGTGCAGAGAGCATCACACACTCGAGGGCTAGGGATCCACTGCCCTTGCAACAGGCCAGGTGCTCTCGAAGCCACCAGGCTGAATTACTGGGGCTGGAAATAGGCTCCACACAACATGAGAAGAATTCAGGATGCTCAGAACCAGGGCAAGTATGAGTGTGCAGCCCCTGGAGTGCCACATTCCAGCCCTAGGAATCTCCAAGCACTGGGAGTGCCTTGGGAGAACTTCTATCTCAGTGTACTTGTAGAATCACAGGATCATGGAATGGTTTGGGGTTGGAGGGACCTTAAAGCCCATCCAGTCCCACGCCTGCCATGGGCAGGGACACTTTCCACTGTCCCTCGGTGCTCCAAGTCCTGTCCAGCCTGGCCTTGGACACTTCCAGGGATGGGGCAGCCACAGCTGCTCCAGGTAATGTGGGACAGCAATCCCTACTCACTTTCTGGGTTCCTCAACCCAGAACACAGCCCAGAACAGGCTCTTTGGTGCTGGTCAGACTTCCCTACTGATCTCCTTCTGTCATGTTCTATTTTTCAAGCTATTTTTCCCCCCCATCTGGTATTTTTCGGTGGCCTAAAGGTCACCCTGCTGAGGGTGACAGTCCCCAGTCACAAGGTGGCCTCTCTCTCAGCATGCAGATGAGCACCTTTCAAAGACGTTGGCAGCAGCCAAAAGCAGCTCTGTGCAGAGCAGACACCAATTTCAGCAGCGAATCTCCCTCCCTCCTATTGTCCCGCAATTGTGTTTGCTCCAGTGGCCACATGAGGTGCCTGGGCCCGTCTTCTCCAGCTGTCCTCGTGCCAGCAGTTTGCATTCAGCCTGGGACAAATCCAGCTGGTGAAATTCTCCCTGTGGCAGGTGTGGCCAGCTCTGGCAGCACCAGGCCGTTACATCACTTGGCCAAAGCTGACCTCTGTGTGCAGAACACAAGGGGAAGGTGCCCTCACCTCAATAGCCAGCGCCTGGGATTGATGGGTGTCCCTTCAGCGGCGCCATTATAATGCCAACCTCACCTTTGGTGTTAATGAGGCCCCTTCATTAACAGCCTGGAGCAGAGGGGTCAGGGGCTGAATGGTGACAGGCTCCTTTCTCCCCCAGAAAACTGGTGCTGCTCATTCAGAACTGGATCACGTTGGTGGGGCAGTTCGAGGACGCTTGTGCTGCCCATGCTGCATCTGCAAGGGACGTGATGTGTTTGGGACTATTCATCTGGCTCTTTTCACCAGCACTAAATACCCAGAAAGAATAAAATAAATTCTCATTGTGTTCCCACTTACTAAGAAAATTTTCCCTCTTCCTTCTGGTTTGGAGGGTTATTGTACATTTAAATCCTTCTGCGTTTTTCAGTAGCTATAGCATGCTATAATTTAGATTTTCCTCGGGCACAAAAGAACTTAGTTAAGCTAAACTGTATTATAGTGTGGGCTGGGTTTTTTCACAAAGTCCTTCATTAATAAGGAACTAAAGAATTTCCAAGCTGTCTGTAATTTTTCCCAGATGCAGCTAGTAGTTGCTAGGAGTATCTTTTTGGCAATCAGAGTTTTTGGTTATTAACAATCTGGGCTTTTGCTACACTACACCAGTGTTAAATATGTTCTGTGAACACTGCAGTGTGGAGTGTGAACTGCAGAAGGGGAAGGCAGACAACGGGCGAAAGAAAATAATTTTTTAGAAGAATAAACACTGCTGGGGTTAACAGCTGATTGGCTGATTGGAACAGGCACAGGATTCCCTGCAGGGATCCCAGTGTTGATTAACAAACCGGGAGCCGGCGTGGCTGCAGCCCTCACTCACCCCTCACTCACAGCTTCCCCCTGTCACCCTGAGGTGACCCTGTGCCAGACACAGAGCAGCACCCAGGCCCCCACAGAGAAACCAAATCAGGTTCAGGACATTTTCTGAGGCTGCACACAAAGACACAACACTGCTGTTAGCAAAGCCTTGGTCCACTCCAGGAGAAAGATCTCTGCCTTTTCTCACCTAAACCACTTCTGGGTTTTGACTGGGTTTGCTCATCTTGGGAACACCACCGAGCACTTGGCTCATGGGATGTGCTTTGCAGAAGTGGGCGAAGACCACTGTAATCATTTTGCAGCTGTAAGAGAAGGTAATGAAGTCACTGACATCCAGAACTTGAGAATCTTTCCACTCAGGCACGTTGCACGTGGGCACAAAGTGGAAGAATGAATTTTCTCAGAGAAGCCCGGCTCAAATGTGAGGTTTGTGTCTTAATCTTTAAATCCTTTAGAGCTATTACAAGATGATCCTTTTTCTATATTGCCTGATTCTTTCCGTGCTGGAATCAGCCTTGCTTGTTCCCTGGCTGGTGTCCAAGCCACTCAGAGCCCAGGCTGAGCACAGAAGTCATGGTCTTCAGTGCACGAGTGGAAGCAGGGAAGGCTGCAACTAAATTAGTAATGAGAAAATAGTAATGAATGATGAAAAACAGTGAAACAAGCTTGTTTCTTCAGAGACAGGAAGGGCAAGCCACAAGCACAGACATACAAAACCATGACAGGGACTTGCAGTCAATGTACAGCTCATGTACAGCCCACCTCGCAGTGAGGGATGCTAAACCTACAGGAAAGAACTTCTGCTGAAAAACGAGCAATTCAGGCATCTTGGGCTGCATGAGAATGGTCTGGGGGCTGCTGGGGAGGGTGGGGGGTTCTGTGTGTGTCTGGGGGGTCAGTGCTGTGTTCCTGTAGAGAAAGGGAGCCAGGGGGAGGGAAGAGGTGCCTCAAGGAGCAGTTTTTTCTGCAGTTGCCTGCTCTTCAGATCATCCCAAGAGCTGGGGTGGGCTCTGCCACAGCTCCTGCCAGTCTGGTGACTGGGGACACCTGAGTGTGGGCTGCTGTCAGGACTTTCCCCACTGGAGCACTGGGACTCATCTGATCTCAACGCCCCTTTTCTTACACTCCCCAGGAACAGCCACGTTCGGCCTGTAAAGCATCCGTGGTGTGCACAGGCAGGAGACAGAAAGAACGTGTTGTCCTTTCCCAGGGCTGGAACCTGGGAAAACACCCCTGAAATCTTTCCCATCCCTGGCCAAGATAGGGGTAAGAGCAGTGCAAAGTCTTTTTTCCACTTTATTTTCCATCATCCCCAACTCTCACGGGACAGAACCAGCCCTTGGCATGGTCTCCTACCATGGGCCAAGCCAGATTAAACACACACCTTTCAATCCAAGACAAGGATCTTTGAGGCAAGAGTCTGGAAAGAAAAATGAAAAAATAAAACCCAAACAAAAATGAAGGAGAGCTGTCGCGTCTCATTTGCATATTTGAATATGCAAATCGGAGCCGTTTCTTATCCATTGGCACTGGCCCTACTGTAGATGGCAGCAGCACAGCGGATCTCTGCCAGCATCCAGTGCCACAAAGAAAGACGCTAATTGGATTTGCAGACGCTTATTGCAAAGCCCAGAAGTTGCTGGAATAGGTATAAAGAACCAGGAGCTCAGCCCACGACTGCCTCGGGTGCGAAGGCACTCGGCTGACAGCTCGTTAGCTTGAGATCTCCCTGCAAAATTAGGAGTTTGGAGAAGCCTGGATGGCTGCTGGCTCCGGCGTCCCCAGTGCCCGAAACTCCCAATGCGCTTCCAAAGAGCCTGGCAAATTTTCTACCCTTGGCTGGGATATATATATTTTTTTTTTCTTTTTGAGGGGAGCCTGAAAAGAAAACCGGGGTAGGTTTGATCAGTGGTTGCACTGGAAACGGTTCAGGCTGGGAACTGCTAGCGGAGCAAGGGCTGGTTCTAGGAATTCCTCTCCTTGAGTGTTTTCGCAGTTGAATGTAAAGAGCCACCCCAGCACATTTTAAATTAATCCATTCACGCCACTTCATCGAATATCCTGAGCTGGCAGGGATCCACGGGGATCAGCAAAGTCCAGCTCCAAACTGCTTGTCCCAGCAGAGAGAGCTTGGAGCACCAGCTGGTGGTGCTTACCCCAAATGGGACCCCACAAATTCTTCAGTAAAATGTGCTTTAATGCCCATTTATTGGGCTGCTAGTGTGCATGTGGAAGCTGAGGCACTTGGCTCTGAGTTTCCTATCTTGGAAGTGTCCAAGCTCTTGCTCAGATCCTGCCCCTGAAAGCTGGAGGAGTAACCCATGTCCAGTCCAGAAGTGGGAGGGCAGCTGTGTCCTGCACTGGGAGAGCACAAAAACAACCATTAACACCAGGCTGGACAGAAATAAAGGCACGGGTAAATTGCCGTTGAGGGAAATTAAAACAAAAAGCAAATTCTAATGATATTTCAGAGGAAGTAACAGGCAATTTTTCAGGAAAAAAAGCTCACGGTCTGGTGTGGCTGAACAACATCTCTTGCACAAGGTGGAAATTCAGCAGAGCAACAGCGAACTTGGGAAAGACGAAGACATTCCCAGGAAATATTCAGCCCTGGGAGCACGTAACCACCAAGGACTGTGATGAGGCTGTGAGTGAATAGCCAAGATGGGGGGGTAGAAAATAAAAAGATTTAGACCCGAGAGTCACGTGCATGGGAATAATGTTCACAATTAAAGATATCAATGAGAACTCCCAGAGAAAGAGGCCCTGTCTCAATGGAGAAGAAAAGGGACTGTCCAAGGAGATGTCTCTTGGGACTGCATCAGACAGAAACATGGAAAATTAAACCCACGGCACTTAAAGGAACCCAAATCAGGCTCTTTTTTGTTGTTGTTGTTGTTAACTGAAGCGATTAAGCATTTTGCTTGGCTAATATCCTCTATCAGGTTGATGAGGTAAAGTGGCTCTTTAGAACGATTTGGGAACCGATTAATCCTCGCCTGTGGCAATCAGCCAGCGACACACAGAGTTATTGGCTAACACGGGGTTTTTCTGCTGCCTTGCAGAGATCAACAAACTATTTCAAACAAGAAAGTTGCGGGGAGAAAAAGAAATTCTGAGCAAGTTTGCTCGGAAACAGTCACCAATTGCACTTGTAAAGATAAGTCCTCACGTTCCTTTAGGGCTGGCAGAATTGAAAGCTATAACTTGTCACTTAAAACTCTGAAAAAAAAGGTAAAACTCTCGCCAGGAGGGAGAATGATGGAGGGGGAAAGAGGGGGGAGAGGGGGAAGGAAGGCGGGAAGGGGAAGGGAACTGCGGGGGAATGAGGAACAAAGGGGAGAAATGAGGGAAGTGGAGGGGAAATGGGGACCGAGAGGAAATGTGAGAGACTGAGGGGGAGAATGAGGGGAAAATGAGGGAGATCAAGGGGAAAAAGGAGAAACTGAGGGGAAAATGAGGGAGACTGAGATAATAAAGGAGAGAAACTGAGGGAGAAATGAGGGAGAGTGAGGGGAAAATTGAGGGGAATGAGGGAAAAATGTGGGAGACTAAGGAGGAATATAGGAGAGTGAGGGGGGAAAAAGGAGAGAAACTGACGGGAAAAAATGAGTGGAATGAGGGGAAATGAGGGTGACTGTGGGGAAAATGGAACCTGAGGAAATGTGTGAGACTGAGGAGAGAAATGAGAGAAACTGAGAGGAGAAATCTGGGAGGCTGAGGGGAAAAGGAGAAAAACATAAAGTTAGGGAGACTGAGGGGGAAAAATGAGGAAGACCAAAGGGAAAAGGAGATAAACAGAGGGAAATAAGGGAGACTTGGGGGGAAAATGTGTGAGACAAAGGGAAAATGGGAATTTAGGGGAAATGTGGGAGATTGAGAGGGGAAAGGAAAGAAAATGAGGGGGGAAATGAGAGAAACTGAGGGGAAAGTGAGAGAGTGGGGGGAGAGAAACTGAAAGAAAATTAGATTGAGGGAGAAAATGAGAGAAAACATGGGATAGTGAAGGGAAAATAGAAACTGGGGAGGAAATGAGGGAGACCGAGGGGAAAAGGAGGGAAAATGAGGGGGGAATGAGAGAACCTGAAAGAAAATTAGGCAGACCAAGGAAAAAAAAAGTGAAATTGAGAGGGAAAGACAAAAACAGAAAGGAGAGACACCGAGGGGAAAAGGGAAACTGAGAGAAAATGTGGGAGACTGTTGGGAGAAATGAGGGAGACTGGGAGGAAAACGAAAGAAATTGAAAGAAAATAAAGGAGAGTGAGGGCAACTGAAACGAGAAAAAGCAAAGGCAAAATAAGGGAGAACAAGGGAGAATAAAGGAGTAAGGGAAAACGGGGGAGTACGAGAGCAAACGAGAGAAACTGAGGAGAAATTAAGAGATAGGCGGGGGAAAAGGGGAACACTGAGGGAAAATGAAAGACAACGAAGGGAAAAATGAGACAGGGAACCGTGAGGGAGAGACGGAAGAGAAAGAAGGCGCAGGAAGGAGCGAGGCTGCGGGGAACAAGGCGAGCCCTGCCCGGCTATCCCAGG
>VXAC01004165.1:69125-131429 GCA_013399225.1 Rhipidura dahli | reverse complement strand
GGACCCCCTGTGAGGGGGCTCTGAATTTGGGGGGGGGGGCGCCCCCGTCCTCGGGAAAGGGGGGCTGGGGGCATCGCCCTCCTTTGGGGGGGCATATCTCCTCCTCACACTCCCTTTGGGGGGACACACCTCCTTCATGCCCCTCGTTTGGGGGATACGTGTCTTCCCCATACCCTTTAAGTGGCACATCCCCTCCCCATTCCATTTGGGGGGGGCATGCCCCCTCCCCAACCTCTTTTGGGGGGCACATCTCCTCTTTCCCACACCCTGTTGCGGGGGCACATCTCTCCAATCCCATTTGGGCGATACACGTCCTCCTCACACCCCTTTTTGGGGGCACACCTTCTCCCTACACCCCCCACTTAGGGGCCATGTCTCCTCCTCACACCGTTTTGAGGGTAGTACATCCCCTCAATCCAATTTGGGGGGGTCACATCTCCTCTCCACTTCCCATTTGGGGAGGGTGCACGCCTTCTCCCCACTCCCCTTTAGGGGGACACATGTCCTTAATCCCATTTTGGGGGGCACACCTCCTCCTTCCCGCACCTTTTGTGTGGGCACATCTCATCCCCAGTCCCATTTGGGGGGGGGGGGCACACTTCTTCCACACCCCTCCATTTGGGACACAAACCTCCTTCCCACACCCCTTTGAGGGGGTGCATCATCTCCCCAATCCCATTTGGGGGGGCACATCACACCCCTCATTCTATGGGCACCCCTTCTTCCCACCCCTCATTTTGGGGTTAGGCCACCTCCCTAATCCCATTGAGGGGGGACACCTCCCCACACCCATTTGGGGGGGGGGGGGGGGGGTCGGCCCNNNNGGGGGGGGGGGGGGGGGTGTCTCGGCCCTCTCCCCTCCGTGGGCGGCCGCTGCAGCCTCGCCCGCGGCGGGGGGTGTGAGCAGCATTTCCCGCAAATTCCTGCCTGGGATTATTGCCGGGGAGGGAGGTGCCGGCGGGGCGACCCCCCCCGAGCCGTGCCGGAAAGGGTTAATGCCACCGGGAAGGGTTAATGCCACCGGGAGAGTCCCTGCCGGCCCGGGGGGTTCAAGGATGGATGCGGGAAGTTTACCTGAGGTGATGGGGATGGGGAGCCTTTTGTGTGCGGGGAGCGGGTAACAGGTACCTCCCGGGCTGAGGTTCGGGAACGAGCCCCGCTATCCCGGATAATTGCCCGGAGGAGCGGGAATGGGAGCTGCTGATGGCTTTCAGGCAATTAGCACATCAAACAAAAACCAGAGCAGCCTTCAGAATGTTTATTGAGAAGTTGAAAGCAGGCTCCTTTGTATTATTACAAATTGTTTGAATAGGATCCTGATTTCCCTTTGTTGAGAGACACGCTTGGAAAAAAAAGGAAAAAACCCTCCATTTTCAACGGAGCAACTTTGGATGCTGGTTGTGTTGGGAGATCTTATTTTCAAGTGTGTTTCAACTTCTGGCTTAATTCACAGCGATTGTTAATTGGAGCGGGGTGTGAGGAGTGCAGCAAGTACAACTTTCACTCTCAGTTAAACAGTTCTCTTTTATGTTTAATTTCGGTCTCTTCCACACAGCCCCATCTGGTTCTCAGCTCCAATTTCTCAGCCGTTTCAACTCGGAAAGGCAGATTTTGTAGCCTGACAGTCATTTGCACTTCTCAGGAGAGGGGTAGTAACTGGCAACAGTAGCAGGATTTAAAGGGTAATTATGGAATCGATAACGTGAGGCTGCGGCACAGACTGGCTCAGGGGATGTGAACACTGTGGGAAGCATCCCAGATAAAGCAGGCCTGCAGGCACACTCCAATGCGAGCTTAGAATTTCAGCAGGCTGGCTCCACATAATGCTTTTGCAGCGTTGGAGGGATTGCTGTGCTCGGAGTGAAGCACACCTTGCCTTTCTTCTCATCCCTTAATGCGACATGAAAGAACAGCCGGCCCTGGGCCTTGGTTCTTAGCGCAGGAGTGAGGTGGAGCTGGTGGAGATAAGCCTTAAGAACAGGAAAAAATGGCCTGGCAGGAGAACTTGCAGAGGAAGGTATCCCAAAGAAATGCTGTAGCAATAATGGTGGAGGAATTAATTAGATGAGCTTGTCCCCGAGCCGTAGGATTGATGCGTTGGGTGGCTGAAGGTATTTTGCTGTAAAGATTTAAACTGCCTGAAAGAGTGTGTTAAGGCTTATGGTTGAAATTGGAACTGGACTGCAATTTGGGAGGTCAGGCTTTGATGCCTGGTGCTCTGCAGACCTCCTGTGAGAGCTTTTTACAAAGACAAGAAGGCTGAGATGGAGTCACTTGTGCTTTTTCAGCAAATATTCACCATGCTCTGGAAAAAAATGTCAGGTCGGAGGTGCAGAATATTTTTTGAGCATTAATTGTGATCATGCTCCTTGCTGCAGTTTGTCAGGGGGAGAATAACGATGATACTTTCCCTAAACATTTGTCTGGAGCTCGGGAAGCTTTCTCTTTCCCTGCTCATTGTCTGACATGCCCTTGGTTTGGCTCCAGGTCAGCATGTAATATAGGTAATGACAAATAATGCTGCCTCTCCCAATGGTAATTGGGACTTGCTAGGAAGAGCAAGACACTTATTTTTCAAGCCTGAAGTGAAGAATGAGGTAGGGATTAAAACCAGCCCCTTTTTCTGTGAGCCTCCTGGTGCTGAAACTGGATTTTGGTAGGTTTTGTTTGGAATCCAGTGCTGCTGCTCTGATTTGTGTAACAAATGTGCACAAAAGTCGTGTACCTTGAGTGTTATTTTCTGTCTACAAATGTGGCCCTAAGATTTCCTTGATTTATCATATGTCTGAATCCCATTTGCCTTTTCTCTTTTGCATCTGTTTAATTCATTTCCTTTCTTCTGGCTGTGAAGTCTGCAATACTACGTGGATTTTCACCAATAATTTCATTTGGTTTTTAAGGCACTTAATGGGATTTGTGTGCTTTGAGCCAGACATGGACTACACCTTCTCTGTTACTCAGTGATCAGAGTAGGATTCAGGAGTGTAAATCAAAATTAGGTCAGTTTTGTGTTGGACATTTTACAGGCAGATATGTTAACTTGGTCTTTGAAAGTGTGATAATAAAATATGTTTAGAACAATACAGGAAACAATTTTCTTCTGGTGAGTGATATATCTTAGAGAATACAATAAACCACCAATTCATGAACTGATTTTTCCTGTTTCAAGATGAGTTTTCTGTCAGTGCTCTGAATTCTGTAAGCTGTGAAAATCAAGTTCTGTCTCTGACACTTTCTAGAAATAAAGATTCCTCAATTAGGATTTTGCTGACAATTTAACTGATAAGTGAGGCAGAGAAACCGATCCCTCTTCTAGAGCTGCTTTCTCTTCAATGTTAATATTAGGAAGAAAATAGGTATGAAATGGTGCTGGGAGCTGTTTCTGTGCCACCTTTGCTGTTGATAACACTGGTCTGCAGTCTGAGGCTGATCCCTCCATGGGGGCTCTTGCGTTCCCTGGTGGATCCAGCAGCTTCCAGCAAGGTTTTGTGTTGTGTTTGCTTATGGTCCTGCCTCTGTCCCCACACAGTGCACAGTGCAAGTGAAGCTGGAGCTGGGGCACCGAGCCCAGCTGCGCAAGAAGCCGACCACGGAAGGCTTCACCCATGACTGGATGGTGTTCGTGCGGGGCCCGGAGCAGTGCGACATCCAGCACTTCGTGGAGCGCGTTGTCTTCCGGCTGCATGAGAGCTTCCCAAAACCCAAGCGAGGTCAGAGGGGTTGTGGGGGGTTTTATCTCTATGAAAGAGCATTTTGCAAGTCGAGGCTGTGTTGAACTGTCACTTTTCTGTGAAATATCTCCTTAAAGAGGAGCGAAATGTCCATTGCGTGCACTCCAGCTGTAACCTTTCCCCACTGTGTTTGAGAAAGGTCAGGGAGAAGGGGACTTTTCTTCTGCTGAAAGGGCAGGAGGTGAGCTGCTTTCTCCTCTTATTTAAGCATTAATATGTGCAGGTTCTCAAGACACAAGTGACAGCAGAAGATAATTCATGTTACAGAATGGGAAAGATGGATTTGATTTGTTAGAATTCACCAGCAAAAGCTGGAAGCACAGTGAGAGATGCTCTAATATTTGGCTCAGATGTGTACTGGGTATGTAGAGTTTTGCAGATTCTTGCAGTTTCTAGTCTCAGGTGCCAGTTCAGGTAGCTTTAACCCAGCAGAAATCAATGCTGCCAAGGGGTGATGGTGTCTGCTGTACATTCTTCCCCCTGCAAGCCCCATGCAGTCATTGTGGTTGGGGAGGGTATGGTTGTTATATAGTGTTATTTTCTGACTTTGTTTTCTGACTGCGTAGCAAAATTCTTGGCAAAGGGTAGCAGGAGCTCACAAGGTTGATGTGGAGGAGCAGGAATTGCCCTTTTCAGGGGCAGTGCAGTTACATCTGTGTCAGATGGTGTAACTGAAGCTGCAGCATTGGTGTTTTAAGAAATACAAGCTGCCCCTGAGAATCGTTGTAATGTGCATTCTTGGAAATACTGCTTTGGAAGCAGGACACTCAGGATGTCTTAGGACAACCTGTGACATTGGGTATTTGTGGGAGCCCATAGTGGAAAGTGGAACTCAGAGGTGCTCAGTAAGGATGGGACTGTGGTCTGTGTGTTGATAATGTCTCCTTCAAACTGATCTGCTAAAACTGATGTCTGATCAGCAGGTTTAGTACTGAGCTGAAAGCTGATTTATAGAGTAAAAATGCCAACTGTGGGTTACAGTTCTTGTCTTGTGGTGTAATTAATGCATTACAAACAACTGTGTTGGGATGGTACAGAGAATCCTGGAGTGGTTTGGTTTGGGAGGGAGATTAAAGCCCATCCAGTCCCACCCCTGCCATGGCAGGGACACCTCCCACTGTCCCAGGCTGCTCCAAGCCCCGATGTCCAGCCTGGCCTTGGACACTGCCAGGGATCCAGGGGCAGCCACAGCTGCTCTGGGCACCCTGTGCCAGGGCCTGCCCACCCTCCCAGGGAACAATTCCTGCCCAAGATCCCATCCAGCCCTGCCCTCTGCCAATATAAAACCACGGCCTTTGCTCAGTCAGTTGCTGTATCATCTGCCTTTACAGAGGTATTTTTTCCCAGTCCCTGGGTTTTCCATGCTTCCTTGAGCTTGCTCCTAAGGCCAGTGTGCCTTTGACCAAGGCGTGTCTGGGTTGTACATAAATACTGTGGCAAATGCCTCCTATTCCTAGGTTTGTTTGAAGGATTTCTTCAGATGGTCCCATCTTGGAGCAGATCCTGGTGCTGAAGGTGGGCTCGTGCTGCTGGCAGATTGCTCTTGGAGCTCTTGGAATTTGTCAGAATAGAGTGGCAGAGGAACAAAGGCTGCTTGGCAGATAGGCTTAAGATTCCTGCTGCCATATTGGCACTGCTCTTTGGTTTGGGATTTTTCCCTCTAAATGACAGGGTTCTTATATGAAATTCAAGTTAAAGCAAGTCTAGAGGTTTTTGTTATTTTTAGTTATGCCCTTTTTTCACAGTTGAGTTTGGAGTGCTGCTTTCCAGCACCTTAATGATGGTAGAAGTGCTTAGAGCTGGGTGGGGATAATACAGCTACATTAAAGGAAAATAATTTGTGTGCTTTTAGGTTTGATGTACTGTTTCCTAATCATATTAATTACTTGGAATTCTTAAGAGAAACTCAAAAGATTTGCACTGAATTCCTCTAATTACCTAATTGACTTTATTTACATATATTGTAGTGCATAAATTATGTGCAAGTGCATCCAGTTCCTGAGAGGGAGAATATCTTTGTGGGTCTCATGTTTCTCCTGGCAGCTGGTGTGTGCTGCTACGTCATGGCCAAAGAAAAGATCCTGAAATCCTTCAAGTTGGATATCCTGGAATGGATAATAGGAGGGATTTGGGAGCATGAGGCTGCACCAGGTAGCGGGACAGGGGGAACTGAGGCAGGGACATGCAGATTAATTTCTGAGAAGCAATTAACTTTTCTAATTGCTGTTTCTGCAGTAAGCAGCTCTGACCTTAGCAGCAAACTGGTTCACCTTCCTGCTCGTGTTTCCTTGTGTGTGAAATAAATAGCAGTGCTCACCTGCCCTTCAGGTTTGTTCACCTCTGGGGGAAGCAGCAGCCTGGAGCGTGGCCGTTACCCAATTAGGAGCGTTTGGAGGAGGGCAGGGGAGTATTTCAAGGAAAAAATAATCCCTTGCTTGTGTGTGGTAGTGTTTTGATTCACAAATAGGAGCATCAAAGTAAACTTTACCTTTCTGTGCCGTTCCACCTTTTGGGTCTTGGCCTTTCCTTGCCAGGCGCTTGGAACTGGCAGTTTGCATTGTTGTGGGACTGCCCAGAAATGTAATTGTATCTCACTGCACAGGAGGGGAAGGATCTCTCTGAGACTGGGGCCTGGAGTGTTTTATGTTTCCGTTCCATGGGAGGAGCTAAGAACAGATTTCATGTTCATAGCTGAGCCTGTGGCCACCATCTTATTCTGTGTGGGTTTTTCCACAAAGGTCAGTGTTTTAACTGTGCCCTGAGTCGACAGAGGCCCAGCTCTCCTCTTGCAGCTCCTTTTTGGCTCAGAGAAAGTTGTGCTGAATTCCAAGTTCACATTTATTTGTTCTCTTTCAGTATGCAAGGAGCCCCCCTACAAGGTGGAGGAGTCTGGCTACGCTGGCTTCATTATGCCCATTGAAGTGCACTTCAAAAATAAGGTAGAATCTGATTTCTGGTCTTATAATTTTTTTGAGCTGTGCCAGAGCCTGAAACTACCTGACAGAAAGACTCTTAAATTATGTGACTGTTTTATGTGTGTGGTTTTTATTAATCTAATAAATAGAATTTAACTGGGAGTTGGAAGCTCCTGCCAGACTTCAAAAGAAAGCTTTTGGCAGAAATGGAATTGCATAGAGAGGTGATAGCAGGTCAGTGGATGGCTCTGGAGATTCTGAGCAGAGATTGTACCACTTGTAGCTTCTTTAGCATGGAGGATATTAAAGCAACTTAAAATATTTTATGTACATATGGAAGTAAATAAACATAAAACACTGATATTATAAACCTTTGTAAACACTGTGTTGGTTGTCAATATATTAAAAAATCTGCTTTTAAATTTGCAAGCTTATTACATTTAACTGTATTGGTATGAAATTTTTAGAAGCCCAGAACAAACATTTGCATGTGTAGCACAAGTATTTAGAGCTGTGTTAAAGATATCCTTGTTCTAAACTCAGTGCTCTTCCAGAAAGAAAACACTAAATATTTTAAGTCTTAAGATGCATTGCCAGCAAGTATATGAAAGTTAAAATTTGGGATTTATTGCTTGCTTTGAGTCTACCACAGAGGTCACATGCTGTAGGTTATGAAAACAGGGAATTGGGCACTTGTGTTCATATTACCTCAGTTTCAGTTAAATTGTTTTGATAAACATGAATAATGGATGTTTCTGGGTTTGATTACTGCTTAAATAATAAAATAAAAACTAATGTTTTGCTTATGATCCCTAAGAGGGAACCAAGGTAAACTAAACTAAAAATGTTGGGCCACATCCCTGTAATGTGTGCTCTCCCACCCCCTCAACTCTCCAGTGACAAGCCTTTACCCCAGGTGTGTTGACAGCAGACCACATGCAACAGCCTAATTCTATTTAGCTTCCCATCCTCCTTTCCCTGTCCCTCCCACAAACATCTGTCTGCTGTTTCCTTCTCTCCCCACTCCAGCTCAGGATGCTCTCCTGGCAGTGTCAGTTTGTGAATAATTAGCATTTTGGGTTGGGTTTTTGGCCTACCACATTGCTCTGACCCCACTTTATGGGTCAGAGGAATAAGCCAGATAATGGAACTGAGCCACAGAAGACAGACTGCCCTCCTAAACCTGGGAATGTTTTGCCCACAAGTTGTTTTTTGGGTGGATAGGGTAAGCCAGAAGGCTGGGAAGAGGAATGGCAGTCAGGGGCTGGGGGGTGAATGTTGTTGATGAAAGCAATTTTTTTGGCAAACGCTGAGAACTACGACTTGAGTGCAACAAAAACACCTCTACTTCTACTTCTGGCGGCTTTTGTGAGCTTTTAGATGGCAATCAGAAAATTCTCCATCCGCACTAAATGTTTGCTTAAGTCAGGTTCAAAATCCTTTACACTCCTGACCAAAAAATGTGAACTTCTCCACTCTGATTCCTGAGAAGTGGAACCTCTAATGCCTGGGAGGAGTGAGCTGTGTTTTACTTCTGCCTTTTCCTTTTATTTTCCCTTCCTTTCTTCACCCAGCCTTTCCCCACACTTCCCTTTTCCCTCCAGCTCTCCAGTGGTTTGTTTTTCACAAACCCTCAGATCTCCCTCATTTCTTTGTGTCTTTTTGTAGGTGCTGTGCTTTTTGTTTGCTTTGACTGCCATCTGCATTCCCATGGGTTTTTTTCCTCTGTCCCTCATATTCCCATGTTCCTCACGGAATATGAAGCTGGCAGCTTTTCTGACTAGAACTTGGTTTCACACCCACCGGGGTCATCACTCCTCATTGTTTCTCCACGCACGTGACTGCAGAGTTGTTCCCCAGCACTGAGCAGAGAGGTGGCTTTTATAAATAAGGGAAAATAGGTGGGCTCTGTTCTCCCTGGAAACAATGGAAGGAGCTGTTAATTTAGGAGAAGGCTCTTTGTTTCTGACACTTTGCTCTTCAGAAACATGACAAATAAATAGGAGAACAGGTTGAGTTGCAGACTTGTTTTCAAATCTGCAGATCTTCAAAATACTCATTTTTGCCCTGTTTTTTAGCTGTGTGTTTTCTGGAGAAGTTCTTTTCCATTTTTAAGCTGATTAACAAATTGCTAATTAAGGAGTTTCAGGCAGCACCTCTCATTATTTAATTGGGGCAAGGGGTGGTTGAGGGAAAAGGTGACAGGTTCCATCTTCCAGCTCATCACTGGAACAAAGACATTTTCTCAAATTCAACCATAAACTAACTTAGGATTGCAGGGAGCTCAGAAGCTGCTGCTGCGGGGGTGAGCAGGGACAGGAGCCCAGGGAATGGCTGCAGCTGTGTCAGGGCTTGGGATGGAGCTCAGGGAAAGGTTCTTCCCCCCGAGGCTGCTGGGACACTGCCCAGGCTGCCCAGGGAATGGTCCCGGCCCCAAGGCTGCCAGAGCTCCAGGAGCGTTTGGACAGCGCTGTCAGGGATGCCCAGGGTGGGATTGTTGGGGTGTCTGGGCAGGGCCAGGGGCTGGGCTGAGGATCCTTGGGGATCCTTTCCATCTCAGGATATTCCAGGATTGTCTGGGAAGAGTTGGGCTTCCCTGTCCATCACTGCCCAGTGATGATGCCATCTGGGAGTTTTAAGAGCAATGATTATTTTCAGTAAGTGGCGCTGAAGGAAATGTAGGAGGTAAATACTTCTACAAAGACAGAAATGCCAAGACTGGGATATAGTAAAAATTGAACAGGTAGGGAAAAAGGAGGATGAATGGCAAAGGTTTAGGATACAGCCTGTGTTCTCCTGAATTAAAGAATATGACGTTAAAACACCAAATAAATCAGAAGTCTTTGTTATTTCAACACCATGTTTTCACTCTGATCTGTGTAAACCTGTTGACACTGGTGGGGATCAGCTGGTGTGTGTGCAGCAGATATTGTGAATTGATTACAGCATTTGGGACTCATCCTTGAGTAATTCTCTTCAAGTAGATGTTATGGATTGATTCTGGGATTGGGGTGAAAAGGCTCTTTGGAGGTGACTGGGCAGGAGGAGTTGAATGGGTTTTGTGGCCATATGTTCCTCACATTCTGACACATTTTTGTTGATGTATGTCCTCAGCTGAAACCAGACTTGCAGAGGCTTTGGGATTTGTTTATCGATGCATGTTTAGCTTTGTGAAGGTGAGAAGAGAAAGGATTTAAAGAGGGAGTGAGCCAGTCTGTGGAGATTGATCTTTGCCATGGTTAGCTGAAATGGGGTTTTTTTCCACTGTTTAAGCCTCCTTTCTTAGCCATTTCCTTTCCCTGTTCTGATTTGTTACTGGGATGACAAATCCTGGCTGTCAGAGCCCTTGTGCTCTTTGCTTTGGCTAAAGAAATACCAACCTGTGCTCTGGGAAGGAGCAGCTTTACTAAGAATGGTTTTAATGAACTTCCATCAGGGATTTTTTAAGCAGCTTGGCATAAAATTGCCCATTGACTCTTTGTGTTGGAGGACTCTGTCTTTGTTATCATTGTTGTGTGTTTGAAGCAGCAGACTTGGTGCTCTTGGTGCCTTTTTGTCAGACAGGGAAGTATCAGCAGAGTGTGAAAAAGGTGTTAAGAGCCTGTTCTTATTCTCTGTCAACATTGCTGGCCTGTGTTTGCCTTCCTGTGCTGCAATCCAGCTCCTCCATGAGTAGGTGCTTTCTCAGGGCTGGAATTTGAATTGCAGAATATAAATTGTGAATATTGCAGTGAGCCTGGGCAGTTTGGGGCTCTGAGCAGCCACAGGATTCGCAGTCTCCTTTAACACTGGCAGAGCCTTTGCTTCTGTAACTGATCCTGAAAAACAAATGGCGGGGCTCAGCAGGTTGATTGATAAAGCTTTTGAAAGTCGAGTTGGCTAATGACAGCAGATCATTTGGACTGGGAATGTTAGTGTGCTATTTTTGTTTTGAAATCCTTTGTGTTCCTGTAACGAGGGCTGCTGTGAGTGGCTTCTGGTGCTCAAATCGATACAAACCGGGTACAACAAATGCGTTGCTGTTTTTCTCCTGCTCTTCCCTTTCCCTCTCCCCCTCAATTTCAACAGTCTGGAGGCTTTTTTTTCATTGTTGTCTCCAAATAAATCTCTTCTAGTGGTACATGTTGTAATCTGGAGGCTGTAATACAGGTCTGGCTTTGGTATTCATTCCCTGTGACATTTTTTGCATCCTAATCAAATTAGATCAATCCTCCCCACAAAGCTAAAGGTCTAGTAGATTTTCATGTTATTCTGATATAAGGCAGATGATAATAATGCAACATGGATAAGATGTTGTATTAAAGTCTCTTTAAAGATGCTACCTCCTAATTTTAGTGCTGGAGATAAAAGCCTTCCAGGATTTACATAATGGATACATGGAACTTGGGCTTTTCCTATTAGTGAGAAGGAGATAAGTAAAGAAAGCAGAGAAATCCGTTTGATTTTTTCCAGAGGTTCAAAAGAAAAATATGCATGTTTTACCCCTTCTGCAACCTTTTTAGGTGTGATAGAGAAAACAAACAGAGAAATATTGGAAAAGGGAAAAATTATTTGTGTATCAAAGTAGGAGCTGAGTGGAGACGCTGTAGGTGGGCTGCACATATGGCAGGGGAGGCGAAACGAGATCAGCTACAACTGGTGTCAGGGATTGGCCTGGGGAATACTCCCAGGAAAGGCTGGGGCAAGTGTTGCCCAGGGAAATACTCCTGAGGAAGGTTGAAGAGCCTGTGTTTGCACGAGACATTTGATTTTACTGAAATTGCCATTTGGGTCAGGATGTGCATGGGTTTGAGAGGAGGAGAAGCACCTGTTGGTGTTTACTTAGCGTTGCTCAAAGTTGTGGAAGGAGGAGTAAAACTTGTCCTTTTGTCTGCCCTTTAAGGGAAGCATTTTAGGTCTGTCCTGTACCATCTTCCTTCCCAAACATGCAGCAATTCCTTTTGTCCTGCTCCTGCTCACTGGTGAATCTTTTCTTTTACCTTTTTCTGTCAGAAATTAGGATGGATTATCAATTTACCCATTCCTTTATCTGAGCAGGGCCAATACCCCTGGGCTGTGTGTGTTTGAGTAGCCATTCAGTGTGGCACATAGGCACCTCGAGATGCTGAAAATACATACAAATATTTTTATATATATCTATGTATATATATTTGCAGTGTGTGGCAAGGATGTGTTTGCAGCTTTATCAGCCATGCCAGCTTCATATCATGTATTTGTAAGAGTTGGTAGATTATTAAGTGCTTATCTTGGAGTAGTGAGTAGATAAAGAGATATATTTACACTCACCTATGTTATTTGTACTCATGTATTTATTGTATTCATTATGTGTATATAAAATGAAAATATAGTAGGAAAACCTAATTTTCAAACAAAGCAATAAGCTTCTGATGGAGCAAAGTCCTAAATGCTTAACCCTGGAGAATCTCACAAAAGATAAGGGTGGTTCATGGATTCCTGAGTGGAGCATAAGGCTGTTTCAAAATCTGGATATTGGGCTATTCCTTTTCCAATGCCCTGTCTGGCAGCAGCTCCAGGACCAGTCAGACGGGTTGTACCAGCCTGGGAAGGGGTTTCATTTCTCCAGACGTTCCGGATAAATGCCTCTGTCAGGCTGGATCTATGGCAAAAGGGAAGTGGTGTTAGATGTTATAGTTATTGAATAACCATGAGCCTGCTTCCTTGGTGTGCTAGATTTTTGTAGATAATTTTGTTTTATGGCTTTCTAAAAGTGATTTATGAGTTTTATGCGCACGCTACCAGTGAAATTCTTTTGATTTGTGTTAAGTGGCAAAGGGCACACCCTGCCTTAAAAACAAGACAAGGAAATTTTAACAAAAGACTTTGAAAAATTCCTCCTCTTACGAAAAGTGCCAAAAGAACTTTAACCCATTACTACAGAACTCAAAGGAAAAATAAAGCAGCTTCAGAGCTCATAACAGCACAGTGGCAGGCGGTGCAGACAGGAAGCAGTAAAAATAAAACCTAATGTGCCCAGCTCAGGAGATTGGAGGTGGAATAGGGGGATTCACGGGATGAAGGGAAGTTTACAGCAGCTGCAAATAAAAGCCCTGGCTTTGTGGTGCTCTCTTGTAGTTTACTTCTCTGGCGTCCTGGGATTTAAGGGGCAGATGCAAAGTGAGGTTCTGAGGTGCCTTGCTGAGACATCCCTGCACCAGCTTAACCATTTAGTGGCCAAATGCACCACTGAATTTGAATCTGAACAGTTCATATTACCAGTTAGAAATGGGCATGATCCATCTTTTTTAAAGCTTTTCTTGGAATTAGGGCCCTTTAGAAAATCTTATGGTCTTGGGAGCAGCAAAATACCCACAGAAAGGGTCTTCCCTGATCAGTTTTACTGATTGACATCAAGGAATATCAGAAGGTGGAATTATGTAAGAGCAAAGCCTGAATTGTGTGTGTAGTTGCTACTGAGGCAGGAGTACATGAAGGATGTTGTAGGATTGTCTGGACCAAAGTTTGTCAGGTGAAAAAGAACCTACACTGAGTTGCAGCTCCCAGCAGCAGGATGTGGATCCCATCATGTTACTGAGAGAGGCTTTGAAGTGTGGCACTGTGGATTCAGCCTGGCTTTCCATTTGAAGTTAAAGGATGGGTAGGTTTGGGTCAATTGAGGGAGATTTTCCTTGGGTTTCTACCCTTGGGTTTCTACCCCCCTTCTCCCCCTTGATGGTTGTTTGGGGGAAGAACCTTTTAGGGAGGACCGGATGGATTAAGCTTTGGAGTGGCCTGAGCTGTAATCATTAGCTGGGCAGTGAGGGCAGTAAAGGAAAGAATGTTTATTTGCAGCTTTTTGCTTTGAGACTTTTGTGGTGATTCTTTTAGGAGTGCTGTAATCTCAACTATTCACTGGGGGGCGGGGGGCTCCTTATGGCCTGGGGGATACAAAGGAGATTTTAATGATCAGGGCACTCTGCTGGGGCTCATTCCCAGGGCAGTTGTGATCTCTGAGCTGGAGGAATATCACATTAAAAAACTGCCTTAATTCTACAGAAATTCAGCAGAGATGTGATGCATATTTTGGTGCTTGTGAGGCTGTATTAAAAATGGGATACCCGAGGTGAGAGGGAGTGGGATCTGCTGCTTCGCTCCTGCTCAGAAAGCAAATGGGCAAATGACAAAGCAGAGCTGGTAATGGGATAGCAAAACAGCTCCTGACCAAAGCCTGCGCTGGCTGATCGAGCCAAGATTATTTACTCTGTTGTAAACCAGGGAAAGCATTTTAGAAGCCATTATTAGGCCACATTTGGATTTCTATTCATCCTTCATTTCAGTTTATTAGACTTTGAGGGACCCTGTGCAGCTGCTGTTTGAACTGCAGCGAGCGCACACGCAGAGCTCGCTAATGATTCTGTTAATGAGAACGGGCATGGAAAAGAGGCAAATGACTGGGCAGTGTACTTTGCAAGGATTTTTCTTTTTTCCTCCCATCTATCTGTTTTAGTAGACTCCTTTGAGGAGCATGTGGATTCTTCCAGGACTTTCCCAAAAGAGGGTCTGAAGACCTGGTGTTGGCAGCACGTTAATCTGAGACTCTTCTCTGTGTCTGTTGATGCCTGACCCTGTTTGGGGGTGAGGATCAAAGACCTCGACTCCCAGATGAGCTCAGGGTACTGACTTTGATGTAAACCAGGTGTAGCTATCACCTTTTGTATTATTAGAGGTGTAGTTTGTCCAAGGAATGGCCTCTGGAGCAAACAGCAGGAGCCAGAGTGGTCTGAAGCCGTTTGAGCCTATTTTCAGCAAATCTAATGGCTGGGGCTGGGAGCCTGCAGTGCCTGTTCCCATCCAACAATGCCACTACACCAGGAAATGGAGCTGCTGGATGGGAATTCTGGAAGAAACTGCTGTGCAGCTGCTCGGTGCTGCGCAGGGAACGAGGCATGTGGGATGCATTCATGGAAATACGCAGGGCACCGCCGGCCTTGCTGGGCTTCCCAGCAGAGTCTGTCTTGCCACATTGAATTTCCAGCTTGGAAATGCAAAATGCAAGAAACACCAGGCGGTGTCCCGTCAATATTAGTGATGCACAAGAAGTGTGTTTGCAGTTTTGGTTTGGGGGAGGAAAAAAGGGGATTTCTTCCATTCTGTGCTGCAAACGCAGCAGGTGGAGCAGAAGCAGTGAGGCGCAGATGATCCCCCCACCATGCATACAAACTCTGGATTGCTTGGGTGAAAGTGCCCTTGGAAAGTTCAAAAGCCTGGGTTATCTTCCCATTCAGCCCCTGCAATATGCATATTGAAAAGGATTTTGCAAACCAAGCCATCCTTTTCCCATTGCGTTTAATCTTTTCTCAGTGCCCGTAGAGATCCTGGGAGTTCACAAGTTGTTCCTTCTCTAAAAAAAGGAGTATGCTTTTCTTAATATTGATACTTAGAGTTGCTTCCCAAAGGAGATAGGATCTGAATTTTGGTGAAAACAGAGTAGTGCATAAAGCTTGTGAATCTGCTTTTCTGGGGAGACTTGAGCAGGTTTAAACAGACAATTTTCAGTCAGAATCTGTATCCATGCATTGCTTTTGTGGTGAGAAGCCTCATGCCTGAGTTCCTGATGAACAATGTTAACTTCAAGCACAAATAGTTTAATTTCCAGCTCTCTGATCTCATGGTGAAAAACTCCATGAGTGCAACACTTAGTGGTTTATTTGGGATTTTCAGGAGTGACTGTTCGGATCCCCAGACTTAGTGTGCTTGCCAAGCTTCTTCCAGTTTCCCAAAGCCTTTCTTGTTTTTAGGAGGAGCCCAAAAAGGTTTGTTTCACATACGACCTGTTCCTAAATCTGGAGGGGAATCCACCTGTGAACCACCTGCGTTGTGAGAAACTGACTTTCAACAACCCCACCAAGGAATTCAGGCGCAAACTCATCAGGGCTGGAGGGGTAAGTGCCCAATTTGGGATCGTGAAAGGAGCGAGCTCCTTTTGCTCGGAGGTTTCTTTTAGCCCAGCAGGCCTCAAGCAGTTTTCTTCATTCATTTGAAAGATGAGGCAGCCAATTTTGAGTCATAGTTACAGGACTGTAGTTACACATAGTTACACCTGTAGCAGAACAAACCCGTTGTTGGTGTGTGATTGGTGACACCTCATTTATCAATTTAAATGTGAGCATTAATATCAAAGCACAGAACCCCTCTGGAAAGCAGGAGCTGCTGTGGGTGCTGCAGGCTGCAGTTACCTGTGACCTTCCTGCTGCCAGGAGCTGGGTCAGTGCAGGAAAGATCAAGGAAAGAGAGAGGCTTCCAAACTATTCCCTATTAATTGTTTTTAGCTTATTAGTATTTTTTAGGTAGTGCTTCCTAGTCAATAAATGACCTCTAAACTTGGCATCAGCTACTTGTGGCTTAGACAATAAAAAATTAATGAAAAATTGGTCAATATAGAATGAAAACAGGTGGAGGGGGGAAAATAGATATTCTCTAGAAGACCCAGTAAAGGATAGGTTGCTACAGTAGCTGAACTCTTCCATCTGGGAGGGCAATAAATTGTGGTAGACTACAGGATGATCTTCAAATAACTGCAGCATCGGGGCAAATCAGTCCAAGCCACAAAGGACAAGATGTTTCTAATGAGCCAGAGGATGCAAGGCCAGGTTGGATGGGGCTTGGAGCAACCTGGGATAGTGGGAGGTGTCCCTGCCCATGGCAGGGGGTGGAATGAGATGAGCTTTGAGGTCCCTTCCAATCCAAATCGTTCCATGATTCCTGTTCCTTGGTGTGCCAGGGTTCCCTGTTTTGGGCACACAGAAGAAGGTGCTCATTTCAGCCCTGGGATGGCTGGAACATCATCTGCTCTCTAGGATTTTCACAGGGTGTTATTTTAGTCCTTGTGTACTGAGGTGTTCCAGCTGTTAATCACTTTAGATGCCCTTTCTCTGGTGGCAGTTTTCCACAGAATTATCCTGACATTGTAGGGGAGGCAAGAAGGGAATTGTTCCATGGAGTTCAGTGCTTGGTGTTAAGATTTTGTGAAGGGAGAGACCCAAGCCCTGGTTTTTTTTCCTTTTTCCCCTGAAAGAGTGAATTCAGCTTCTCCTAAACCGAGAAAGTCTTGCTTATTCCTTCCAGATTTATCTCCCTACCCTTTTTCAGGGGAAGAGCATTTGCAGCAGAACATGCAGTTCTTGTCCAGAGCTTTATTGCCTGCCTGTGCTCAGAATATTGGCATTCCCTTTGGGAAAGACACTCGATATTGCATTGCTGCCTTTCAGGTTTTTGTGGGTTTAATATTCTGTATTTGAGGAGTTGCCTTGAAACTGAGCATTCCATAGACAATATCTTTTTATGGCCTTTAAGCAGGAGAGGAAAAAAACATTGAAAAGATGAATAATAGTGTGTTAATTGAGCAAGTGGCTTAACATAACCATGTGTTAATAGTTAATAGTCCGTGAGATTTTGTGCAGACATAATTTCCCTCCTCTTTATTTGCAGGTAATGGTGATGCCAGAGGGAGCAGAGACTGTTTCAAGGCCAAGTCCCGATTATCCGATGCTGCCCACGATACCTCTCTCTGCCTTCTCTGATCCCAAGAAGACCAAACCCTCCCATGGGTCAAAGGTCAGTGCAGCACACTTTTGGGTCAGCCTGAGGTGAAGGAGTCTTTCAGGCCAGGCTGCTGAGAGCTTGTTCAGCAGCTGTTCCTGGCTGCTGCTAATTCTGAGCCTCCTTGTACTCTGCAGTTCAGTAGTTAATGGTCTGGAACTTCCCAGCCTTTAGGAGGCTTTTTTATGATCTGATAGACTTCTCTCCAGGGAAGTTTTGAAAAGAAAATTAAATGGGCAGGACTGGGAATTTTTGGCAAATTGTATCTTCCTTAAAGGTGGATGAAATCCTCTCTGATTGTTGTGGTTGTGTCCTCGATGCTGGGGATGGTTTCTGTGCCTCTCTCACTGTCTGTCATGCCCAGCTGCACTCTGAGTCCCTGCACCTCTTTGCATGAAGGCTGAGTGGAAGGTCAGCCCCTTCCTCTGTCCTCAGGGCAGTGCTAGAGAGAACATCAAATATGCTCCACTTGGTCCAACTGGTGCTTTCCAGATTGGATGTTTGCATCCAGGAGTAGCCAGTTCTTGAGACTCCAAAGAGCCTCAAGTTTTTTCTTTTTTTCCTTTATGTACTGAAGCTATTTTTGTATAATCCTACGTGGGAGAAACGATCCCCAAGCAATGTGTTTTGGAGCAGATTACATGCACTTTATCAGCCTGAACAGTCAGAGGTATTAACAACAATTCATTTTCCAGCGTAATTCAATTCTGATAGCCGTGTTCTTCAGGGCTCTAAACACTCTGGCACTTCAGTTATGCCTTCTGATGTTATGAAACACAGTGAAGATGACTTACCTGTTAGTGGCTGATTTCATTTTGGTCAGGAATTAAGCACTGGAAAACACAAGGAGACAGCAGAGAAATAAAGGGCTCTGAGATGAGCTGGTGATAATTGCCAGTTGCTAAAGAGACAACATTCTCCTGTTTCCCTTCCTCCAGGGTGCCCTCAGAGGTGCATCCGTGTTTGCATTCAGCTTAAACCTGAATTAAACATTTCTAGATGTTTCTAGAGCCTTGACAGACCCTGGAAAGGAACAGGAACATGTTTCATCCTTTCCTAAATGCTGAAGTGCCCACTGTCAGTTTGTGTCCAGCAGCTTGAGGGAAGTGTGGATGTTTACCTGGGCACGTGGGGGTGGATTTCTGCATGAAACAAACACTGCCCTGTGATTTATAAGGATGTGTTTTATCATTCTGTGCAGAGCTGCAGTTTCATACCCAGCTTGCATGTTTCTGTTGCTGAATTTTAGGATGCAAACAAGGAAAGTAGCAAAGCATCCAAGCCACATAAAGTTACCAAGGAGCACAGAGAGAGGCCCAGGAAAGACTCTGAGAGCAAAAACTCCTCCAAAGACCTTGAGAGAGAACAGAACAAGCCTTTGAAGGACTCCTCCAGAAAACCAACTGAGAACAAACTGCCTAAGGAGGAGAAGGCACCTCCAAAAGCTGCTTTCAAGGAACCAAAACTGGCCGTGAAGGAGACCAAACTGGAGAACACCTCTCCAAAGGGGGGGCCACAGCCGGAGTTAAAGTCTTCCAGCAAGAGGCCCTCCAACGTGGAGTCACCAAAGCCTAGTGCCAAAAAACAAAAAAAGAGTAGCTCCAAAGGGGTAAAGAATATCCTGGGGACATCTCCCAGAACCTCGTCTTCCTCATATCCAGAGAAGAAACAAACCAAGGAGAAGATGAATGCCAAAGTGGAAAAGGTAAAATCTGAGAGCGAGGCCAAGGAGATCAAAAAGCCTGTGGAAATGGAGGAGTCAAACTCAGAGGATGAAACTTCTTTCAAGTCAGAGGTGAGTAGGGATTTATCCTTTACCAGAATTTGGAAAGATGATGTTAATTCCTGCCTGAAAAAGATGTTAAAAAAATCTCTCAGAAAATAGAGAAGCAGATTGGTAAATGCTTAGGCTGGGTTGTGTCTTGAATGAAATTCTTCTTTGAGACTCTAATCAATATTAATTGTTCCTCCTGTGTGGTTTAGCTCCTGTTTCAAGCTTCTATTGAGATTTATGTGCAGGCAGAGTTACCTAAAAGTCAGAGTTGAAGGTTATGGTCCCTTATTCATCCCTGGCAGTGACATCTACAGAGCTACAGGAGATACAGAGACACTTTCCTGCCTGCTTATGATATCAATGTTTTTAAATGTGATCTAATTTCAGAAAAGAAGGAAATCATCTCAGTTTTGGTAATGAAAAAAAACCCAGTATTAAAATGTAAATAAAGCCCCTCTTCCTGCCATGGCCTGTAAGAAATGTGCCATTGGCTGAAGCTCAAAATGCAACCACATGCCACTAAATCTAAATAAGTTGTGTTGTGAAACATAAAACAAATTATGTTCTTGTACTACTATTTTTAAAAGCTGTCTAAATATTTTTTCCCTTTTTACAACTGAGATCATTCCTCATCCTCTGTTTTCTAAAAAGTGTTTTCCAAAAGAAGGCAAAAGACATGTAAGAAGGAACAGACAAATCCAAACTGTTGCTACTTTTCACTCGTATATTTGTTATAAAGTAGCTATTTATCTTGTAGCAGGGTTCACAGGATAATGTCATGGGAATTCTGGAACTGGTTCCTCCTGACCACTTTAAGAAAGGTTTATTTTATTAAGATGAATTTTCTAGGGACAGTTTGTATTACAATTTAATCAGCACTGTGATAGAGCAAATATTGATGTGTTTGTCAGGAAGGGTTTTTTTCTGCAGCATTCCCAGTAGAAGAGTTGATTGGGGAAGTGTTAATTCCACTTTGCAGAGAAGTAACATCCCTGGAAGTGTCCAATTCCAGGCTGGACAGAGCTTGGAGCACCCTGGGATAATGGAAGGTGTCCCTGCCCATGGCAGGGGATGGCCCAAAATGATCTTTAAGGTCCCTTCCCACCCAAACCCTTCTAGGATTTTATGACTTTATTTCCCAGATGGATTAAATGCTCACATTGAGCATTAAGAAGAGGCAGTTCCTCCCCACTTTCAGCCTTTTACCCAAAGTGCAGCAGTGTGCAGCAAGCCCCTCATCTCAATTGTAGCTCCCCAGCCCTCCCTGCAAACCTTGTGCTGATCCCAGAGTGTCCTTCGCTGTCCCGGAGGTGTCCCCATCCCCTGGCAGCCTGGGCAGTGGGAGCTGGTCCTGCTGCCACAGCCTGTGGCACCCCGGGGTATCTGCTGCAGCCTGTCCTGCCCCGTCCTCCCTGGCTCCAGCTCCTGCTGGCTGCTGGACAGCAGGGCCTGGGGAGGGCAGGGACACTGAGGGCCCAGGCTCACACCAGCTGAGGTTCCTGTGGAGCCTGAACCCCAGGGCCCAGCTGGGGCACTGGCTGCAGCAGCCAGGCTCTGGAGTTCCTTGTGCACCCTGGGGGTATCTCCCTGCTCCCCTGGTTGCTGCTGCAGGCTTTCTCCTGGCACAGCTGCGTGTGGAGCTGTGTGGGAGCCACATCACTGAAGCAAGGGAGCAGCTGGAGGTGGACCAGGGCCCGGAAACTCTTAAATCAGGTCTGCTGCTGCAGCCAGGGATTGTGCAACAGCTCTGGGGCTGCAGCTCCACGGTGGCTCCGAGCTGACATCTTTGCAGGCTGCTGTGGAGAGGAGCAGCCCCACTCCCATTTGTGCTTCTGGCCTGGCAGCTCAGAGGGGGACTCTCCAGAGGGATGAAGGACTTTATCCTGCTATTTCAGCTCTTGCTGGAAGTTACTTGGCCTTTCTTTCTTTTTTTTTTTTTTACCTTTTTTTTTTCCTTCCCCCATCAAGTCTGGTTCCCTGCACTGGCCTCATGCTTGGCTGCCTCAGTGCTGACAAAAGGGAGAGCAGGGATGTGAGGCAGCTTTTTGCCATTGTCAGTGCTGCTTTGGGCACATCCCTATGACAGTCACTGAGCACATGGAGCGTGTCCAGCTGCATCCTCCTCTGGCTCAAGGAGCTGATGGGGTTAATGGCAGAAGGAGAGATGAGTTATCTCAAACTCCTGCTGCTTAGGTCCTGTTAAGTAATTTTAAGGGAAGACCTGCAGATTACCAGGAATGAGGGATGTAGCGTTGGAGCTGTGCTCCCTTAGCTTGAAAATATTCATAAAATCCCAGAATGTCTTGGGTTAGAAGGGACCTTAAATATCATTCAGTTCCACCCCCTGCCATGGGCAGGGACACCTTCCACTATCCCAGGCTGCTCCAAGCCCTGTCCAGCCTGGCCTTGGACACTTCTAGGGATCCAGGGGCAGCCACATCTTATTTGGACAACCTGTTCTCTCTGCTCTCCACTTCCATGCTGGAATTTCCCTAAACAGCCAGGGCTGCTGCAATGTGCCAGTAGATCTGATGTTGGAATTGTTAAATTATTCTTCTTCACTCCTGAACCCATCCCAAAGGTTGTAATACAATTTTTGACACATTTTCCCCCCTTCTTCCAGAGGAATAAATCAAACTCTTGCCAATACTTGGGTGACAGTGTGGCCAGCAGGAGCAGGGCAGGGATTGTCCCTCTGTGCTGGGCACTGCTGAGGCCACACCTCGAGTGCTGGGTCCAGTTCTGGGCCCCTCATGACAAGGACATGGAGCCTGTACAGGACAGGGAACGGAGCTGGAGAAGGATCTGGAGTCCCAGGAGAGGCTGAGGGAGCTGGGAAAGGGGCTCAGCCTGGAGCAAAAGGGGCTCAGGGGGGACCTTGTGGCTCTGCACAGCTCCCTGACAGGAGGGGCCAGCCAGGAGGGGTCAGGGTCTGCTCCCAGGGAACAGGGACAGGATGGAGGAAATGGCCCCAGGCTGGGCCAGGGGAGGGTCAGGTTGGACACCAGGAAGAATCCATCATGGAAAAGGTGGTCAGGAATCAAAAGGGGCTGTCCAGGGAGTTTTGGAGTCCCCATTCCTGGAGGTGGCCCTTGGTGCTCTGGGCTGGGGACGGGGTGGAGATCAGGCACAGGGATTCTGTGATGAGTTCTAAAGAAGGGTGGTATTGGAGTGAAAAATTCTGCTGCCACTTTCACTTCTCAATTCCCAAAGCCTCCAATATGCCTCCTGGTGCCTGTCACAAGGATTTTTTAGTATTAACCCTTCCGGTAACAAATGTTATCAGTGGAAATGTGTGATCCTTCCAGCATCAGGATTTGGCAGCAGCAGTAGTAAGTGGATTCCTAGGAATGAAACAGTGAAACTGAAAAGCTGATTTCCAGGGAATTACTTTTTAAAAGGCAAGATATTACAGTACTTTGAGAATCTTTAAACTAGAACCTGCCTGAGTGCCAAATTAAACCATTTAAAGGGGATTTCAGGAGCTGTTTGGGGTCAGAGGGAGTTGCTGTGGCCTCTGCTGCCCTCTGGCGGTGTCCAAGGCTATTGCAGGAGATTGCTGGGCAGCATCGGATTTACGATTAAAATTTCCCATTCTCACCCAAATTTCCTTCCTGGATGCTGCTGTTACCACTGTTCATTTACTCTTCACTCATTCTTACTGCACAGGATACTCCTGGTACTTCTGCCGACAGGATTTGGGGTCACAAGGGTTCAGCTGGTCTCTGTTACATTTTCACAATGAAGGAGAGCCAGTACAGTGGATCACTCAAACTGGTGTAGAAACAACTGGGTTTAGGGGATAATAATAATTTAGAATTAATTTTGGAGTCATGTGAGCTAACTGGGAAAGACCTCTCCATGTCTGTGAGGAAAGGAGTAGGGAATTGGGATTGTTTATTGGAGAAGAGAAGCTTTGGGGTGACCTCCAGTGCCTGAAGGAGCCTGCAGGAAAGATAAACTGTTCATAAGGGATGGAGGGATAGGACAAGGAGGAATGGCCTCAGACTGACAGGGAGTGGGGTTAGAAGGGATATTGGGAAGGAATTCTTGGCTATGAGGGTGGGCAGGCCCTGGCACAGGGTGCCCAGAGCAGCTGTGGCTGCCCCTGGATCCCTGGCAGTGCCCAAGGCCAGGCTGGCCATTGAGGCTTGGAGCAGCCTGGGAGAGTGGATTGGGTTAAATCATCTTTAAGGTCATTTCCAAGCCAAACCATTCCATGACTCTGTGAGTCCATGGTCAGTGAAGAGTCTGAGGTTCAAGGGAACCTTGGTGGTTACAATAAATATACTTTTGAAAAGGGCTTGGGTAGTGGTGGGTTCTGTGCTGGTCATCTGTCACACTTCAAAGTAAGGGGTTTCATTGAAATGTTTTTCAGATGCTCCAAATCATCAACTGGGGGGGTTGAACCACGTGGTGTTGAGGGGGTTTGCTGAGAGTCCTTGATGTTGCTCCCAGGAGTGCTGAGCTGCATCGTGCCAGGCTTCCAGAAATGTTTTTTTTCACTTCACATTTCGTTTGTTTCTTGAATCCTGAGACCTGCATTCAGCCATGGGTGATGGTGTAGAGTGCTCAGATGCTCCTGTCTCACAGTGCTTTTTGCTCTGCTTTTCTGGATTAGAAAGATTAAGATTCTTTTTCTTTTGTTTCCCTTTTATGGGGGGTTAAGTCTGTCCAGTCCAGCCCTTCCAACTCCAGCTCCAGCTCTGACTCCAGCTCTGACTCCGATTTCGAGCCATCTCAGAACCACAGTCAAGGTATGTTGCAAAAAATATTTTGTTAAAACCTTCCTTGTGTAACCTTAAAAGGCTCAAGAGAATTAAATCTGCTTTTCCAGCACTATAATAATATAGTTTCTTATATGCAGCCATGTGTTGGAGCTGTGATGCTTCAGCAAGAAGAGGCAATAATGTCATAACATCATGAACAAGTATTTTTCTTCTCTTGGCAGTTAATTTATGAGTAGGGAATCCCTCTGGATTTGGTTCCTTCCCTTCTGGCTTTGGTTTCTACCTCGGTTTATAAATGTGTTGCTGCTGCCTGATGTGTAGAATCACCAGAACAGTTCTCCTCCAATCTCATCTATGTTTTATTAAAAATTATAAATGTGCCATTCATCACTCTGCTAGTGTGTAACAGCTCCTTTCTCAGATCCCTCCACTGATAACCCAGAGAGGGAAACTGGCAACAATAAATGCTCCAACTGCAGCAAATGCTGTGCTGCTGCTGGCTCCAGTGCCATTTAAATCAGCCCCACACGGGTGACAAATGTGTCCTTTTGTTCTCATTTGGGAAGGGAGGCGAGAATTTGGGGAGGGGAGGGAGTTGTAAAGTTTGTCAGCCCTGCTTTAGCTCGGGGCCTGGGGAGACTGTCCTGTCCCAGTCATACCTCACTGGCAATCAGGGTGTGGCTCAGCTGAGGTTCAGGGCTTGGGCTGGGACTCTGCTGGTCGTGTCCTGGTGCTGAATTCCCTTCTCCCACCTGCCCCAGGCCCCCTGCGCTCCATGGTGGAGGATCTGCAGTCGGAGGAGTCGGATGACGACGACAGCTCCTCTGGAGAGGAGGCAGCAGTCAAAGCAAACCCCGTCAGCCGGGATTCCAGGTGGTAACAAATCCACAGCAGGGGTGGTTGTTTGGCTCTGGGCCCTCTGCAGTTGGTGTTTTAGGGTGCTCTCCCTTTGGAGGGAGGAATCAAAGGGGCTCTGTGTGGTAGGGGAGGAAGGGAAGAGGTCTGGGGTTCACTCAGCACAGGGTGGGGACACACAGCTGGGGACAGCAGGAGCACAAAGAGGGGAAGGCACTGGGAGGTGCTGAGCTGAGCTGGGTGTCACTGACTGAGCCCCTTCAAACCCTGATGGTGACCCTCAGATCACTGTAGAGCTACTGGGGTGGGACACCTTTGGTCTGCAGAGATCAGAGACGTGGGGGACAGGCAGAGCATGCTGCTGGGCTGACAGGGCTCAGGAGTCACTCCCTGCCCACCCTGTGACAGCTGCTCCTCTCCTCTGGACTCAGTGACAGCTGTTTCCTGCTCCAGGCCCTGGAAGGAGTGGAACTTCATCCTTCTTCCCTCAGGAAATGCTGTTATAGCCCAAACCTGGAGTCTCAGTGAACACTTGAACCCAAGTGCTTGGCCCAGAGAGCAGCTGCAAATCGGAAATGCTGCTGGTGGTTACCAAAACAAACAAATATCCATTATTGCACTTGTCATCATCAGCTAAACAAGAATGGAGACACTTTGAAGGGTATTTTTGTAGGCCCTTAGGGATAACCAGTTTTCAAGTTCATCACAGGTAGGAGATCTCCCTATCTGTAGGGCCAAAAGAAGGAGAATAAATAGAAAATCTTAGAGGTCACACCAGCAGTAGCACTAAATGCATTTTTTGCCTGTAGAGGTGTCAGTGAGCCTCTCATGCAGGTACTTGGTGACACTGGGAGGAATTCCTGAACTGAACAGTTGTTGTGTGTGAAAATCAAGTGGTGCTTGGTTGTTCAGGGAACTTGAGTGTGCCAGAGTTGAACTGGTGCCTGGGACGTGCCACCTGAACCTCCCTGCTCTGCCTGCCCAGGGAATGCCAGGTGCCATCAGTTGGGAAAAAAGGGATTCATGCAATCTCCAGCGACCCATTCTCCCAGCCAGGGTAGCATCTATGACACAAAAGAGAATTGCACTCAGCTGTGTGTGGCTCAGCTGGCAGCTGAGGAGTTTGCTGCTCGCTGCTGCTGCTCATTCTGTGCTGCTGGTGGATTTTCAGACTGAGCCTCAGTGACAGTGACAGTGACAACAGCGCCGACTCCTGCCCGCCCAGCCGGGAGCCACCTCCTGGCCAGAAGCTGCCCCCAGCAAACAACAAGGTATGAAATCCCACCTCCCCTGAGCTCTGCTTCCCCCTCTCCTACTTCCTGCGTTGGAAATTCTCACTTGCACTGAATTTTCCCTATTCCTGTCCTCAGCAGACAGGTGGTTCCTTCCTTTTCAGTGCTCTGCTGGGACACCTGTGTTTCTGAGCTAATTTTGGTCTTGTTGTTGGTTTCTTTTCCCCTCAGGCATCTGGAAGGAAAAGCCCAGAGTCTTGTAACAAGCCAGAGAAGATCCTGAAGAAGGGAACGTATGACAAGGTGTGTTCTGTAGAGAGGGATCTTTCATGAGGGCCTGGAGGGGCAGGACCCAGGGAATGGCTTCCCAGTGCCAGAGGGCAGGGCTGGATGGGATCTTGGGTAGGAATTTTTCCCTGGGAGGGTGGGCAGGCCCTGGCACAGGGTGCCCAGAGCAGCTGTGGCTGCCCCTGGATCCCTGGCAGTGCCCAAGGCCAGGCTGGACATTGGGGCTGGGAGCAGCCTGGGACAGTGGGAGGTGTCCCTGCCCATGGCAGGAGTGGGATGGGATGGGCTTTAAGGTCCCTTCCAACCCAAACCACTCCAGGATTCTCTGATTGAGGAGCTGAGTGCCACAGAACTGCTGGGCCACACGGTGCACAAAACCACCTGAATCAGCCCAACCTGTTCATTGTTCTGTCTCAGCAGGGTAAAAGCTTGAGTTTAACAAAAAACAGATATTGAAAGAACAGACTTTGGAGAGTGACACTGCAGAAATTGTGTACATTTCATAGCTGAAGCCCCAGGTGGTATTCACAGGCAAAATGTTAAAATTGTTGTATTTGTTTGCCCTTTGTCTGAACCAATGGCCTGGTCACTGCTGCAGTGCTGGGGCGCTTCATTAAAAGGCAGTTTCATCTGGCTTTGATCTTATAAATTAAAGATTATTTGCTGCTCTGCTTTGCAGATTTAGTTGGAACCTTTGTTCAGTGAAATTCCCTCCTTCCTTGCCTCCAGGGAAAGCAGAGCACTGTCCATTCTGTGATTCACTGATTCAGTTTCTGCTAATCCAGACCTGTTGTTGGCTGCCTAATAAAAACTAAAATTAAAAAAAACCCCAAACCACTCTTACCTAAGAACAATGAACAGTCAGCCTGTGAACAGTCCTTCATTTCCTGTTGTGGTATAGGTAAAACTACCTTGGAATACTGCGCACTGCAAGAATTTCTCCTTATTTAAATGCAAATTGTTGCTCAGCAGATTGCTGGGCTGTTGGTCACTGATGCACCTGATGTTTTCATGTAATTCAGAGTTAATTAGGAGAACCCACTGATTAGGAGCTCACACTGAGAATCACCAAGGTGAACTTCACTTCACTGAGGTCCTTCAAGGTTCTGCCCAGTTCTTGGAGCTGGTTACAGGTGTGGGTGTCATTAAATAAAAAAAAAGGCCTTCAGAGCACCTGTATGTAAGGGAAGTGTTGAGTACTTGAGGAGGAGGAGGAGGCAGTAAAAAAGTAGGGGAAAATTGGGATTGTCTGAAAGTGATGCCTTAAGAGGCCTCCTAGAACCAGAGCCCAGACAGGAGTAAAGGGAATAAAGGTGGGGATTTCTTGGAAAGGCCTCCAAAGGTACCCCTGGGGAGCCAGAGGTGCTGCCCAGATGGGCCCCGAGATGGACCCTGAGAGGCCACGAGTTCTTCCCACTTTTATAGGTTTGGTTCATTTGCATCTCAGGGTTAATTCCCCAATTAAAGCTTCAGTTTAATGATGGCATTTCCCCTCAGTTTGCCCCCCTCTCAGAGGCTCTTTGGTTTCTACTTTTTGGGCCCAGGAGGGTCTGGGTGTCCTTGGAGAGCAGCCCCGGAGAGGCTTTGTTGTGTGTGCCCAGCACAGAGAGCAGCAATGAACAGGGAACAGGAAACTCCAGAGTTACACACTGGGCAGGGTAGGGTTTGGAAAATAGAAAAGTTAAAACCTGAGGCACCAAAAGGGCCTGAGGTGGTTGTGATCCTCCCTGGGGAAGTCCCTTTGGCAGCTTCAGACACTGCAGTGTCCCTGTTTGTGTTCCAGGCCTACACGGATGAGCTGGTGGAGCTCCACAGGCGGCTCATGGCACTACGGGAGCGCAACGTCCTCCAGCAGGTACAGACCTTGTCCCTGCTGTCCCCGGGGATCTGGGTGTCCAGGGGGCTCAGCCAGGCCCTTCCAGACAGCTTCTGCTTTGCTTTGAAAGCAAAAATATGGAAAATCAAATCAGCTGTGCATGTTTTTGTTGGAAATGGTGCAGGAGTGTGGTGTGGGCATATTCCCTCTGCCGTCCTGCAGCAATCCCAAGGTTGGGATCTCCTGGTCTGACTGACAGCTTCTTCCTGGGGACAGGGGCTGAGCTCTGCTCTGGGCCAGGGACAGGAGCCCAGGGAAGGGCTGCAGCTGTGTCAGGGCTTGGGATGGAGCTCAGGGAAAGGTTCTTCCCCCCGAGGCTGCTGGGGCACTGCCCAGGCTCCCCAGGGAATGGTCCCGGCCCCAAGGCTGCCAGAGCTCCAGGAGCGTTGGGACAGCGCTGTCAGGGATGCCCAGGGTGGGGTTGTTGGGGTGTCTGTGCAGAGACAGGGGCTGGGCTGAGGATCCCTGCGGGTCCCTTCCAGCTCAGGGGATTCTGTTATTTTATGATATAAAAGGACAGAAACGTGCACACATCACTGTCCAGACTGAGCTAGGCAAGCAGGCAGGAGGAGCTGGTTCCTCTCCTGTTAGGAGCCTCTCCAAGGCTGTTCCAAAGGGGTGGGGAAGGCCTGGATGGACTCTGTGTGCCTGCTGCCCTCTGTGCTGTACTGATGTCCATCCCCCTGTGTCCAGATCGTGAATCTCATTGAGGAAACCGGGCATTTCAACGTCACCAACACAACCTTTGACTTTGACCTCTTCTCCCTGGATGAGACGACCGTCCGCAAGCTGCAGAGCTACCTGGAGGCCGTGGCCACATGACGCTGGGCCTGGGAAGCTGGCTCTGCTCTTCGACCAGAGATCCCCTCCATTGGTACAGGAAACCACCCCACGGAACTAGGCCTTCTTATCCTCCTGCCTCACCCGAAGAAGCACTGCCTTAGAGAACAGCCATGCTCTAGGAATGCTCAGCCAGCTGCACTTTTCTTGTAGGCTTCAAACCAGCGCCCGCCTTGCTGAGTCTGTCCCTCCCTAGCTTCGTGGGCCAGGCCCTGAGCAGAGCAGGCGTGCTGCACTTAGGCTGCACAGCGCGACCTTTTCGGTTTCCCTTCGAGCAACTGTGTCTCAAGAGCACATTTTCCAGGCGTCTCTGAGCTCTGAAGAAGCATGGATGCTGTTCCCTTCCCCCGGAGCTCGGCTCCAGCCTGTGCAGAGCTCCGGGAGCCAGAGCCCTCCTGCTCTGCCCCGTGCCCTGTGGGTCACATTGACAGAGCTGGCCAGGAGACTGGGGCCACAGGAGGCTCCCCGGGGTCCTGCTGGTCTGCTGCAGAGGAGAGGGGCTGTGTTCCAGCTGCATTCCAGCTGGGATCACCCACTGGCTCGGTGACCTGGCTCCCAGTGGGGACAGGACCCTCAGCTCCCTGCAGGGACACTCTGTGCTCGGTGAGGAGGCCTCTGGAACCTGCTGTTTCCTGCTGGGGTTTGGAGATGTCTTGTTTGTTGATCTGAGCTCCTAAACAAAGTCCCACTCCTTTCAGTCTGCTTTAACTGTAATAGGACTCCAAAACTGTAAGCTGTATATTTTATATATATATTATATATATGTATGTACTGTATGTATAAGAAGGGCCTAGTTGGGTCTTATGATCTTAAGGGTGTGTTTTTCTGTTGTTTTTTTTATGGCTCTGGCAGGGGAAGGCGCTTAATAAGATTTGACTCGTTTTGTTCAATGCCTCTTGTGGACAATTTGTAGTGTAAGGAAGCTGGACAGCAACCTCCAGGCATCCCGTGCTCCAGAAGGGGCTCACCCGTCGTCTTTCCATTTGTCAGTGTTTGATAACTTTGCCAAAACATGTGATTGGTTTTGTTCTGTGTTCTCAAAGAGGAATCTCCTTACAGTGGCCCCTATAGTAGTGGCTGTACTTTGGGAAAACCAAAACAAGGGAGAACTTAAATCTTTGGGAGACGCTGTTGTGAAACACGGAGTGGAGCCAGGTTTGTTCCCTCCTCCCTCTCCCGCCCCGCTGCCTGTGCAGGGGAAGGCAGGAACCACAAACACTAATGCAGCCCCTTCCTTCCCTGGATTTCTAGTTAAACTAGTATTGACCTCCAAGTGTTGTCCAGGCGGGCGTGGGGGAATCCCAGCGCCCTCCTCAAAGCTGTGTTACGCTCCTGGTCCCTAAATTCAGTATTTTCCCAGGAATTGCTCTTTTTTCCGAGGGCTGGGGGAAGCTTTTGCCAAATGTCCGTGGGGCGCAGGCGGTGTGGGAGCAGCGGTGCTGGGGAGTCCCTCTGCTCAGGGAGGGTTGCACCGCCCCAGGTTTGCTGTCCCTTGTTTTGGGTTCCCCCTTTCTTTATCATGGAAATGTTGCAACTAATCAACTGAAGTGGCAATATGATGATAAGCTTGTTTGAGTTGGGTCATGTTGACCCGATTCCCATTAATTTTGTCCTTGTACCACCTTTCATGTGTCGTGTNAATGCCAGAGAAGGTGGAGGGCAGTGGGCAGAGGAGGAGGTGGCAGCAGGACACTAGTGGTGGAGGCCTGGCAGTCAGAGCCCCTGGGGGAGTACTGCAAGCTTCTCGAGTCGCCAGGGGGCTGTGCCAGGGGGAGGCAGCTCTGTGCCTGCTCTGGGCACCCTGGCACCCCCGTGCTGGGTGGGGTTGGTGACACTGTCCTGTCCCCAGAGCAGTGGGGGTGGCCGGGCTGGTCGCAGCTCTCCGGAGGTCTTTGCTGCCCTCTCCACCCTGGTCACTCTTCCCACAGCTCCGGTCCCAGCACTTCCAGGCTCTCCACAGCCCCCAGAGCTGCCCCTCAAGGGGCTGGAGGTGCCCTCTCCCTCCTGCCCCTTCTCCTGTGGCCGCAGCTCCCAGCCAGTCCCAGGACATGTGTGGGAGGCTGGTCCTGAGTGGAGCTGGAAGCGCCGGGGCATCGTCCTGTCCTGGAAGTGACTTTGTTGGTGAAGTCTGCTGAGCATTGATAGGGATTTCGTTTGGTTTTTATAAGAAGTATTTTACACATGAATTTTTTTAGACTGTTTATAATCCCCCTGAAAACCCGAGGTAGGATTGTTCCCCCGCAATAGTTCCTCTCCATTGTGTGCACATGCTGATTTGTTACTAAAAGGTTTTTGCAAGTACTTAGTTGTTCTACAGAGTTGATGTTTTTTGGGGTATGTGGTAGCGTCGGGGAGCACAGGAGGAATGACTCTGCAAAGAATGGTCACATTTGGGCCTCATCTTGTGTCCCCTTGGAGTTCCCTGTGTAGATTCCCTCTAGGCTGGCTGAACGCTGTTCTGAACATGCCGTGTACAGGTTTTTGTGGATAAAGTGTTTGTTCTTGTGTCACTCTTGAGAGCATGGATGGATTATTGTACTCTAGCAAGGAGGGGGCAGTGCTGCTGTGGGCATTGCTTCAGGTCCTCGAGGATGTGTAGTAGCTTGCATTGTTAAAAAAAGGAAGAAAAAAAAAAAGACTCCAAAATTGACTTGTAGCCATAATGGTTTTTCCAAGGAAAATGGACAGGACTCTGTTACTTTTCCGCGTCCTTCGTGGTGGTGCTGCTGGCACAGACAGGTGCTGGGCAGCCCAGGGGCTTCCCGAGTTGAGTTGGAATCGTGTTGGAGGTGGGATCAGGGCTCGGCTCCTCCGTCCTTGGCCCGAATCAGGGCAGGGAGGGGTCGGGAGGATTTTCCTGGGTCCTGGTCTGCGATGTGTTGAGCCTTGAGGCTTTGATTACTGACTGTACTATTAAAAAAGCTAAAAAAAAAAAGAGGAGAGGAAGGCTGGCTGCAAAGCCCGGCTGAGGCGTTTGGGCCACGGAGGGAGCGAGGCTGGCTGAGGTCAGGCTGAATCCATGGAAGTGCAATGACTCTGCCACCCGTGGGATCATGGGGTGCGGTGGGAGCATCAGAACAAGCCAAGCAATTGATGCAACAATCCAAAAGCAGTTTTTTTGTCAGATCTTGGAAGGTGTTTGATGGTGAGAGAGGTTTAAACGTCCCTTATGGAGGGGCCTCTCCCCCAGCAGAGCCCGCAGTGGCGTCGGTGCCGCAGTTTTCCATTGGGGATGCGCTGGAGCCGGCTCTGCTCGGATGAGGCTCCTCCCTGCTGGCCCCGGCGCTGCTGGGGTGATGCTGTGACACCCCCGGGGCTCCTGGGCCAGCTGTTCATCAGTGCTCAAAGGACCCAAATCGGTGTTGCTTTCCTAGGGCGGGAATAGCCATCAAAAACTGACAAGATGAGTTTGCACTCCTAAAGAAAAATGTAAGTACTTCAACTTCTAGAGAATTTTTAATTGTATTTCTGCCTAGAGCCGAGGTATTAAATACCTCAGCACCTGAGGATTTTAAAAGTTGTGTTGAGAGAAAGTTCTTCACTCAGCTGGAAGAAATGCAGCTGAGCCAAGACTAACTGCAAGATTAAAAAAAAAACCCACAAAAAAACTCATGTTTGTAATACGTTACAGGATTGTTTGTCCTGAATTTTAAACTTTTTGTTAAATTTGTGGAACTATGGAGGAATTTTCTAGAAAAAGTGAAATAAAGTAAGATGGAAAAGTAAAATTTGGAAGTGTTTTTCAGTTGTGTCATTTCTCTAGGGATGGTACCAAGGCTTTCCCAAAACCTCTGCTGCTCATGGCACAGGTTTCTCATGAGGAGCACTGGGGCTGGTAACCCCGTGGGGCCTGGCGGGGGGAAAAACCAGGGAAAAGGGAATTGTTTTAAGCATGGGATGGCTCCAGCGTCCCCTCATCCATCAGAGCTTTGTCTGTTCAGGTGAGGGGTCCCTGCCCTGGGGGAGCCGAGCAGGGCTTGGCCTGGGGCAGCTCCCCTGGGAGTTGAGGGGGTCCCCAGTGTGCCACAAGGCCCGAGCCCTGGCACGGGCAGCGCTCAGCACAGGGCAGGGGTGGCACCGTCCGTGGCCACGGCTGCCCCGGGAGCAGCTCCAGCCCCGGGACCGGCCCAGGCCCCGCTCCGGCTGCCGCTGTCCCGGCCCGAGGCAAACTCGTCCCAGCCCCGGGCCCCGCCCCGCTGCTTCCCAGCACTGAGAGAGGCAAGAGCCACAGACAGAGGAGTTTATTGCACGTTCCTCTGCAAACACATGAACACTGCAACTCCAGACAGCTCCCACACGCCCTGGTACAGCAGGAGCAGCAATTCCAGTAGTGCATTCCCCCCTTCCACCGGGCACTGGAATTCCACTGACCCAAAGCAGAGAGTTTCAGGTTTAACCCACCCTGAGCCCAGCCTAGCCCAGCCCTGAGCCCAGCCCAGCCCAGCCCTGCTGTGATACCAGCACTGAGCTGCTCCCACTCCTCCTTTCCCTGGGAAAGGGTGTTGGAAGCCAGAGCTGGGCTGCTCTGCCTGTGTGCAGGGAGGGAGTTCTGGTTTGAAATGAGCCCTTTACAAGCAAACAAACCTTCATGTGTTGTTGGGATTCCCAGTACCCCTGGGCAGCCTGGAACGAGCCCTGCAGAGCCAGCAGCAGGGAGCACCAGGAGCTCCTGGGGCCAGGTGCTTCCCTCCAGCTTTGCAGGTGGATAATTCAGTGAATTCAGCATGAAGGACTTTCACAGCCCTGGGCTGGTTGATCACAGACCCGCAGGAGAAGCAGCCTGGGCTCCCAGCACCATCTCCTCTCCCCCAGCACAGGCACAGAGCCTCAGCCCACCCCGTTCCACTCTGGAGTTGCCCAGTTCAGACACTACAACATTTCTGGATTGTAAGACACAGACAGATTTCACACACTGTACACAGCCTTATAAATAATCCCTGGAGTAAATCACTTCCCAGAATATCAGCCATAGATACAACTTCAACAATACAATTTATGGCTTCATTATAACTCAAAAAGGTAAAACAAACTCAAAATATTGCACAGACAAACCCAGTTCATGTGAGGTTCCACCTCCACTGCTGTGTGTAGTCACACAGCATTTGTCATCTCAGACAGGAATAGTTTGTGGGAAAGGAGATGTAAAATTATATGGATGTCATCAGCATGCAGGGAAACGTGCAGCAGGGAGTGAGGACACTGCTGGAAAATGAAATCTGCTTTTCTCCCTCAGCAGGAAAAGTGCAGCTCCTGATTTGCAGCTCCTGTTTTACATTCATCTCAGGAAAAGAAAACTTTGGTTAGAACATAACATGTTGTGTGGATTTAAGGTAAACATTGTATTGCCCTTATAAAAATGGAAATAAAAAATACCAAGTTGAGATATTTGGGGTATCTCAGCACAGAACACAAGACACAGGAGAACATGGGCAGGACCACGCTCACCACACTGCAGGGCCAGGACATGACAGCGAAGCGACGCCGAGGGGCTGCCTGAGGGCTGAGCCTCTTTATTTCAACAGGATCCAGGGAATCCTTCCTGGGCAGCTGGGAGTGTCCTCGGGAATGGTTTCAGTCCGGGGCTCTATGACCGACTCGAGGGCTCCCCTGAGGGGGTTTCGATGTCCGTGTAAAACTGAGAAATTTGGTCCTGGTATTTCTGAGCCACCACCGGCCTCTTCAGCTTCATGGTGGGGCCTATGGGGAACCAGCACTGGGGTTAATGGGGAGGGAACCACTGGGAGCACCCAGCAGGCCTGGGGTGAAGCAGGGCTGGAGGGGAGAGGCAGAACACAGAACAGTGACCAGTTCTAAACTTCTCTTTGGGTTTAACAGAATCTCCCTCCCTCCCCTGTGAGCAGAAGCAGCACAGCAGCAGCCAGAGGCTGCTGGACACTGCCCAGGCTCCCCAGGGAATGGTCCCAGCCCATGGGTCCCAGCCAATGGTCCCAGAGCTCCAGGAGCGTTTGGGCAGCGCTCTCCCGGATGCCCAGGGTGGGGTTGCTGGGGTGTCTGTGCAGGGCCAGGGGCTGGGCTGAGGATCCCTGAGGGTCCCTTCCAGCCCAGGATATTCCATGACTGCAGGAGGCCTCACAGCACAAGGGTAAGAGCTGCTCACTGCTCCCCTCAGTGCTGCTGGGCAGAAGTGGGAACTCACCCCAGTTCATCCCATCCCAAACTGCCACCTGGAAAAGCCACAGTGAGGAAAGGCTGGGGCAGTTCTGTGCATTGGGGGTCCCGGTTGTGTTGGCGTTCAAAGCCAGGGGAAGGGGCACAGGGCAAACCCCAGACACCTCCCCCAGCACTCACCAAGCTCTCCACCAAAGAGGGAGAAGTCCTTCTCCAGCAGGACCCACTTCTGGACTTTCTGGGCATTGGACACAGCTCCCTCATTGACAGCAGAGATCCCTTTCTGGATGGCGCTGTAGATGGCCTTGTCTTTGCTGCTGATGATTTCTGAGACCTTGGTGGCCTTGCTGCCCAGCTTCTGACAGAATTCCAGAGCTTCTGGAGCGAGGTCATCTCCAGGCTCACCCGTTTCTGCATCCACAATGCACTGCAGGACAGGCAGAACAGGAACGGAGCATTGCTGAGCACCTGAGGCCCTCTGCACTGAGGAACCTCCAGCCCTGGGATGGTTCCTCGGCTCCCTTCCCCACCCCTCTCACCCCACAGCCCCTCAGCTCTCACCCAACCCCTGGGTGCCAATGGAAACTGGGGACAAAACACAGATAAACTCCTGAGACCTCTGCCTGCTCAGGAGCCACTTCGGGGCCAAGGAGCAAGCTGGGTACAGACCTTTCCTGTCAAATTCTTCCTGCTATCCAAAGTTAATCACTTTTTCCCAGACCTTTTCTGGAGCACAGTTTACTTCCCTACATTGTGCAGCACAGTGGAAGTCACACACAGCACTCGACCATGAGAAGCACAGCAGGGCCACCTCCAGGGCCACCTCCAGGGCCACCTCCGGTCTCCTGGCCCAGGCCAAGGCTGTTGGCCTCGGTCTCACTAAGGGGCAATTCCCACCCTGGCAGTCAGCACAGGCCACCACAGATGTGTCCTGCTGGAGTTTAAAGCCAGAGTCTGACAAAGAAATCCCTGACAGCTTTTTACCTCCCAGACTGCTCTGGAAGAAACTAAAAGAAGTGAGGAGAGCTGAAGGGTTTCCTTTTCCAGCCTCACTTTTGGGTCTTTTCCTTCTGTTTCTTCCTGCCCTGTGTGGCACAGAAAAAGCTGCCCTGAACAACAGCAGGACCTGATGGTCTGAGCAAGTGACAGCTCTGTGCTTTCAGCTGCTCTTTGCAGCTCAGCTACAGCAAATTGTGCTCTGGGCTCCTGCCTCCACAAGACAATAAAAATGTGTAAAAACTCTCCTCCTCCATGGAATTAATGAGATTCAGCAGCACAGGTGGTAGATCCCCATCCCGTTTTCCATTACCTTTAGTGTCAGAAGCATAGCAAGGAATTTGGCTTTGTCTCCAACCAACATGGCGTTGCTGATGATGGGAACAGCATTCTTGACAGCATCCTCGATTGGAACTGGAGGAATGTTCTCACCTCCTGCAGTGATGATGAGCTCTGGAAAACAATCAAATCCTGATTAATGCTCAGAGCTTCTCCTCTTCCCACAATCTGAAACAGCTCAACTGCTCCTTCGTGTCTGCTGATCAGACAGTGAGCCTGTGTCAGCAGAGCTGGGGGAGGCAGCACACCAGGGCTGGGGAAGTCACAGAGTGACCAAACCTGGAAGTGTTCAAATATGTGTGCACATGGCACCTGGGGATGTGGCTGAGGGGCAGGGCTGTACTACATGATCTTACAGGGCTTTTGCAGCCTCAGTGCTGATCTCATGACTCCAGGCAAGCCCAGAGGGAGATCAGGAGCTGCCTTGGTGCTCCGGGGGTGTTTGCAGTCTGGCAGTACAGGGTGAGCCCCTTGGCACCCTGGCACAGACCCCTGGGGCTCTAAGGCGCCTGAGTGGGCACCCAAATTGTCAGAAATTGAAGTGAAAGATTTGCTGGAGGTTCCCATGTGCTGCAGAGCAGAGAGGAGCCTCCCCTACTCAGTTATCTCCTGCTCCTTAGAGCAGCCCTCACGTGAGCACCCCTCTCTTTCTGAGGGCTGAAGTCTTGCATGACTTTGGCTTTGTCTGGGGTTGCTCAAATTGCTGTCCCAAGAGCCACATTGCTACAAGGCACTTGCACAACAGAGTCAAGCTGCTGTTTTCCTTGGAGAGTACCCAGAAAATCTCCTGAAACTGAGGGAGCTGCTGGTAAAACAAGCCCACAAAGCAGTAACTCTGCTGGTGCTGAAATCAGAAGGCTTCTCCCTCACTCTGTAAACACACCCCAGCTCCAGAGGCCTCCCACCACACCCTGCAGCCACGTTCACATGGAAACTCCAGGAGGAGAAGGATTTAAATCCTCTGTGCAAGTCACAACCACGCAACCAGCAGAGCCTCCCCTGCACCAGGGGAGGTTTAAGTTGGATATTGGGAAAAATTTCTTCACTGTTCAGCATTGGAATGGATTGCCCAGGGCAGTGGTGGAGTCACCATCCCCAGAGGGATTTAAAAGATGTGGCAACTGGGGACATGGGCTAGTGGTGGCCTTGGCAGTGCTGGGGAACAGTTGGGCTCCATGAAGCCTTTCCCAACATTAACAACTCTCTGATTCCACAGTGCTGCACAACACCAAGGTAAAGTCAGGCACTGCATTACCTTTAATTCTGCCTGTGATGAAGAGGAATCCATCCTTGTCGTGCTTGCCCAGGTCCCCTGAGTGCAGCCAGCCATCCTCATCGATGGCCTCTTTGGTTTTGTCCTCCATGTTCAGGTAGCCCATGAAGATGTGCCTTCCTGAGAAGCAGATCTCCCCAACACCATCCCTGTCAGGTTTATGGATCAGGGTGTGGCAGCCCGTCAGCTCCTTGCCACAGCTGAAAGTGAGGACAGACCAGGGATTCATTTATTTTAAACTGAATTCAAGGAGAGGTTACAGCAGCACCTCTCAAGCTGAAGGGTTTGAACAAAGCCCAGCAGCTTTTTAGCTTCAGCAAAGAGTTTCAAAGGCATCTGCTCACGGCAGGGCAGCTGCAGAAAGAGCTGTTTATTGCAGAGATCAGTGCTCACAAACCTGCTGGTTTGCACTCATTGTTCTCAACACCTGAGCTTTGAATGTGCAGATTTATGTCCTTGGCAGCAAACTTTCACTGTGCAGACTGAACGAGCCACCCAAAGACACCCTGCACCCTTCAGACATTTGCCATTAAAGCAAAGGGTAGATTGGAGCTACCAATTCCTCCTTCTTCCCACCAGCCCCTCACTTCTTCCCCAGCTCCTACAGAACTCAGCCAAGGTAAATTCACATATCCCTGCTGCCTCTGCCCTTGGCAGATCTCTTCACCTGTGACATGGCCCCCCAGTGACCTTTTGGTGGCAGCGAGGCTCTGGGGATGAGCTGCACCAGGAGAGAGGGATGTGCCAGAGGCAGAACCCACCACTCCCTCTGCTCCCAGGAAGGTGCTCACCTGCCGAGCTTGAAGGCATGAGGTAGAGAGATGGTGTGAGGCCCAGAGCTCTCACTCATCCCATACAGCTCCAGCACGGGAATGTTCAGGCTCAGGAAGAACTCCAGGGTGTCTCTGGTGATGGGAGCAGCCCCCGTGTAGCACTTGGTGCAGCGGTCCAGCCCGATGGCCTTGCGCACCTTCCTGTACACCAACTGCCTGGCCAGGCGGAAATTCACCGGCACCTCGGAGCACCTGCGGCAGGAAAACGGGCACACGTGGAGCTTCTCCCCCCTCCTCCTTTCATCTTCATCCTACTTTGGTTTATGCAACAAAAGAATGGATTGTTTGCCCCCTCCAGGCCTTGCTTCTCCCCCTCAGGTCTGAGTGCCTCTGGCCTTTCACATGGGATATAATCCTGGATGGAATATATCCCTGGGTGGAATATCATCCCTGATCTGACAGTAAAGTTCTCCTAGAACTCATCAGCATCCCTGCAATGTAGCTCATAATTACCCATTCATCCTCTTCAGGTTGGTCTGCAGCCCCACTCCCTTGGCCCACGATGCCACTTTCCTTCGCAGTGCTGAGGATTTCATGCCCACAGATTTCATTTTCTCTTCCATTTTTTCCCAGACACGAGGAACTCCCAGAAAAGCAGTTGGCCTCACTTCCCGCAGGGTCTCCACCAAGCTGCCCTAAGAGAAGCAGGATTTAATGCAGTTTTTAGAAGTGACTCACTGCAGACTTCAGGCCAGCACTGGTCACTAGCAAAACTTGGGACTCTGCCATCAGTTTTGAGGAATTGTTTGTTTTTGCAGTGCCACCAAAAGAAGGGAACTCCTGGGGCATTCCAGGGGGAACTAGGAAGGAAGCAAAGGTCGATGCTCTCAGTGCCAGCGCTGACAAAAGAATCCTTCACTCAGGACTTAGGTTTAGCTGGGGCCATTGTGCAATATGGGCAGAGCAAACACAAAGCTGTTGCTCAACCAGCTCTCGATATGGGACCAGATATCAGGTGAGAACTCAGCAGCTCCCAGTTGTGAAGTGCTGGGTCAGCTTCTCCCAGTTTGTGACTGAGTCAAAAGGTGAAGGTCAGAGTGGCTCCACTCAAACCAACAGGGGCAGTTGGTCAGCGGGCAAAGTAAACCCAGTTAGCAAAGCTGACAGAACCACGAGATAACACAGCCTTATTTTAAGCATCCACCCCAGCTCAAGCAGGTGGATGGGTGTAAGTTTATTGTCTTATTTTTTTTTACCTTCAATGCATCTGGTTGGGCAAAGTAAACTTGCACTCCAAAGGTCATGGCTGACCAAATATCAGACATTTGTGCAGCAATGTGGCTGAGGGGCAGGTAACTGACCACCTGCTCCTGCCTGTCCTGGGCATCGCTCAGCATGATGAAGCGTCCGGCCGCCGCCGCCGTCCACGTCAGCTGCAACAGGGACCCACAGGGGCTTCAGAGCAGGGACAGCACAGAACACGCAGGCACAACACAGCTACAGCACCCTGGGACTTGGCTCGTTCAGCTGGAGCAGAGGAGACTGAGGGGAGGCTCCTCGGGGGCTGCAGCTCCTCCCGAGGGGAGGCGGAGGGGCAGGGGCTGAGCTCTGCTCTGGGACAGGGACAGGAGCCCAGGGAAGGGCTGCAGCTGTGTCAGGGCTTGGGATGGAGCTCAGGGAAAAGTTCTTCCCCACGAGGCTGCTGGGGCACTGCCCAGGCTCCCCAGGGAATGGTCCCGGCCCCAAGGCTGCCAGAGCTCCAGGAGCATTTGGGCAGCGCTCTCAGGGATGCCCAGGGTGGGATTGTTGGGGTGTCTGTGCAGGGCCAGGGGCTGGGCTGAGGATCCCTTCCAGCTCAGGATGTTTTCCCTCAGCATCCCCAGGGTCAGAGCTGCTGGGGTGGCTCTGGGCACTCACGTTGTCGTGGCTGAGCATGACGCCCTTGGGCTGCCCCGTGGTGCCCGAGGTGTAGATGAGGGTGCAGCACTGGTTGGGTTTCTGGGCTGCGATGACCTCGTGCAGCCGCGAGTCCGGCACGTCCCTGCCCAGCTCCATGAACTCCCTCCACTGCAGGGGGCAGAAGAGCTCAGAGTCACTTTGTAAAGTATCACCCACGTGAAAAATTAAACCCTTTGCTACACACCAAGAGAAGGAAGCTGTTCTCCCTGCCCAAACCTCTGGAAAGGGCTGTAAATCCGCAGTCATCCCACAGTGTTTTCTGGCTGACACAGGGAGAAGCAGGAAGGAGACAGACCCACCCCCAGCAGCTTGACAGCTCTGTAGCAACTCCCTGGAGTAACTGCAGGCGCCCAAGGCTGTCTGGCAAAGGTCAGTAGGCTCACAGCCCCCTTACAACATGGATTATCCAGGTTGCACAACAGCCACCTCCTGCCCACCACAGCCAACACGAGCTCAGTGGATCTCAGTGACAGAGCCCCACGTTGGTTTGGATTGGAAGGGACCTTAAAGACCATCTCATTTAAGAGAAGGTGACAGGTCCTTGCAGCCATCAGCTGAACACAACCAGGGCTCACAGGCAGTGAAGAAGCCCAGGACTCACCGAGTACAGATTGGGTCTCTTCTCTTTGAGTTCCTCCCCATACTGGACAATGCCCTTCAGGTGAGGTAGTCTGTCTTCGATCTGGGTTAAGAAGGGAGATTCATGAGAAGGAGCAAATGTTGCTTGCCCCTTTCAGGCCTCTGTCACCTCCACTTAGCATCTCCTCCTATTTCCCATTTTATGTAAAGCCAAGAGAATCCCATCTGTGCTCCTGAAAGAATGGGTTTGCCTCACTAGGAACAGTCATAATTTGAGCTGGGGATGTTGCCAGACAATCCAAAGGATGCTCAGTTGTTCATTTTGGCTTCTCCTATTTTAAGCCCAAGGCTTTTAAGAAGTGAAAGCACCACTTAACCTCTTGTGAGTCGTAGTGCCAGTGCCAGCTTACCTGGCTGGAGCACACCAAGGAGTTCCCCTCTGCTCTCAGAGCCAGAATTCCCCTCAGGTAACACCTTCCCACAGCATTTTACCCTCCCACATCTGTCAACAGGTTGCTGTAACCCCCCAGCCATTTAAAAAACATAATTACTTCTAAGATTTTCTGCAGCTGTTTATGGTTTTCCACCACTATAACATTGGCACTGCAGTTCTCTGCTACATAATGACAGGCCTCAGGAGAGTTTGTAGTGTAGATCCCAACAGCAAATCCCCTGCAAAGGAAAAGGGAAAAAAGAAACCAGAAAAGCAAAATGCAGAGTTAGAGCACAAGCAGAGTTGCTGTCAAAATTCAGACCATTTCAGAGAAAAAACTTTAAGAAGAATATCCCATAAAACATCAACAAAGAGGGGAGGGCTCAATTCCAAGAGGACAGATTCTGTTCTGGGGCATGGGAAATGTCAAGAGTGGTGTGAGGGACCAAAATGTCTCATGTGGTAGGCAGATATCACAATCCAGCCCCAAGATTCACTGGCATTTCCCACCATATTTTAATCACTGTGTACATAAGAATACTTTTGGATTAACCTACTGGTTATCTTATTTTGAGAGAAGCAGCTGGCTAAAAGAAAGAATTCTTGCCTCATTAATTCATTATGAAACAGTTCATGTTCTATCTACTTCATTAAATTCAAATATAAGTTGGGTTTGGGGGTTTTTTTGTTTGTTTTATTGGGGGTTTTAATCAAAACCTGCTTCTCACTACTGCAGTCACTCTGTGTGCCAAAGCAAAATGCATGGCAATAAACATAACTCTTACCCTGCCAGGATAGCTCCAATGTCAGCAATGAACCACTCTGCAGAATTAAATCCCAGGATGCCCACTCCATGGAAACGCTCCAGCCCCAGCTGTAGACAAAAGATGACATTTAGAGCAGCCTGGCTTCTCCTCTGGCCAAAGCTCAGAGTTCATTGCTGTGAGCACAGCACTGAGGGAGAGAGTTCACTTTCTACATGGGGTAATTCCCACTGAAAACTTCCCAGGAGCCAACATGGAACCAGTGGAAGTTTCACACCACTGTAAGCAGGAAAGCAGGGATTTGCTGAGGTCTGCCCTTGGAAAGACTGGCTCACTGGCACTGCCAGGGAGGTACCAGCTCCTGGGGCTGGGAATGAGAAGGTCATGATTCCTTAGGTTTTAACTTTTCTATTTTCCAAACCCTGCCGTGCCCAGTGTGTAACTCTGGAGTTTCCTGTTCCCTGTTCAGTGCTGCTCTCTGTGCTGGGCACACACAACAAAGCCTCTCCGGGGCTGCTCTCCAAGGACACCCAGACCATCCTGGGCCCAAAAAGTATCAACCAAAAGCCTCTGAGAGGGGGGCAAACTGAGGGGAAATGCCATCATTAAACTGAAGCTTTAGTTGGAGAATTAACCCTGAGATGCAAATGAACCAAACCTATAAAAGCGGGAAGAACTCGTGGCCTCTCAGAGTCCATCTCGGGGCCCATCTGGGCAGCAGCCTCTGGCTCCCCAGGGGTACCTTTGAAGGCCTTTCCAAGAAATCCCCATCTTTATTCTGTTTACTCCTGTCTGGTCTCTGGTTCTAGGAGGCCTCTCAAGGCATCAGTCAGAGGTGAAGTCAGACAACACCTCCTGGGACATTTGGGTATGTCAGATATCAATAATGGCCAGAACAACAAGCTCCAGGGACAGTGACACATGGCTATGAAATTCCAGCCTTTGGAGTCCCAGTCTTTAACTCCCTGGTTTTGTCCCAGAGTGGAAGATCCCACCACAGGAGTAAAACCAGGCTGGCCTTTACTTGAAGAGATAAGGCTTGATCCCAACAGTATGAACAGGTAGTGTTGGTTTCTCTCTCCAAGTCTCCTGATCCCAACAACCCAGGCAGAAGGCTGGGCCACCTGGGACATTTCAGTCTGGTTGGTAAGCATCCCTTTAAGCTTTTTCTTAGAAAGATGAACTTTTCCATGCCTCTGGAGGGGCAGTGTCCAGGTTTGCCACACCCCTCAAGCACTTCACTTTAAATGTTTCCTTACATGCTTTTTTTTCTTGGCTAAATGTGGAAGCAAATGTCAAAAATATGAAATGCCAAGGTGTCCATAGCATGTTCAGGTACTTCTCTGTCACTAAGACTCATCTGCTCTCAGGGAATTTGCAGGTTTAAGACAGACTTGGCTGCAGCCATTCCAGCACTTAAATGAGTAAACATTAAACTTGACATTTTACACTGTGATAGGAAAAGGGAGAACAGTTTTAAGTTAAAAGAAGAGGGATTTACATCAAATATTGAGAAGAAATTCTTGGCTGGGAGGGTAGGGAGGCCCTGGAACAGGGTGCCCAGAGCAGCTGAAGCTGCCCCTGGAAGTGTCCAAGGCCAGGTTGTAGCTGCCTGGGACAGTGGAAGGTGTCCCTGCCAATGCCAGGGGTGGCACTGAATGCGCTTTAAGGTCTCTTCCAACCCAAACCATGCTGATTTTAGGATTCTGTGAACATGAAAAAAAGAGAATTCAACACACTCTTACCTTTAGAAAGCTTTTGGCTGCTTTCCAGCACTCATCATAGTACATCTTATATGTCAGCTTTATCCACTGGCCATCTTTTTTGGATGCAAGGGCATAATAGTCACTGTATTTCTTCACACTTTCCTGCAAGAGCTGGTGCACAGTCTTTGGTGCCTCACTGCCAATGCCCTGCTCCTCCATCCTCAGCCTGACCTCTCCATCACGGCGCGTTGTCCACACACTGAAGCCAGGAGAGGGGGAGGCTGCTTGGAAAGAAGAGTGTTCAGCATCTCAGATTAGACATTTCCTGCTGCTTTAACAGCAATAGAAATCAAGCACATGAAAGCAAATGCTGTTACACCTCCTCCCACACCTCTTTTTTGACCTTTTCTTCTTGGCAAGTTTGCCATGTGACCCCACAGTATTTTAGACTGGAAGCCTCTAGAGCACTTTCAAATTTAAACATCTCCTACTCCCCCTCTAACCTGCTCAGCTGCCCTAAGGCTCTTGTACTGGTAAGGTGAAAGCTTCCTGCATCTTTTACTCTGCTATTTTTAATTTTTTTTCTTTTAAGGAGGACTGAAAGCAGGACACTGGTACCTGGCAGATGAGCATCAGGCACTGACACTGCCTATTTAATCCCTGAAGCACAGCTGGGCTCTAAAGTCTGAGTTCAAGACATTTCTGCACAGCCCATCCTGCAACCTAAGCTGCTTCTTCCATGACAAATTCCTCTCTCATTGCAATCATAATTCCATGCACTCCACAGTCACCAAACTTCCATCCACCCACCTTTGGGACCGAATGAGTTCACCTGACATCTCTCCATCTTGGAATCTTCCCCTGGCTCACTGTTGCTTGGCTCAGCAGTTCTGCAAGGCAAAGGGAATTATCCCTGGATGAGAGCACTGAGGGCTGCCTGCCACAGGCAGGTTTGCTCCATCCTTTAATGTCACTCAGTCCTTGGATGTCCAAGTGACTCCTGATGTTCTGCAGGTGACTTTATTAATTCACTGCCCTGCATGGCCCCAGCAATGGCACAGGTCCCTCAGAGTGTGCAAGCTCTGCCTGTTTTGTACACACGAGTGTTGTCCTAATTGCAGCTTTCATTGCAGACCAGCTGCAGAAGAATCTACAAACATCATCCCAAAAGCAGCCATCATTTAATTCCTAAGGTCTGCTCCAGGTGCCTGAAACAGAGTCTGCAGCTGGGAGGAGGAGGGGGGCAGGAAGGGATACATGGATCTGGAGCTCATCTCCTGTCTGCAATATATGAGTCCAACAAACAACAGGGAGGCCCTGGGGACACTCCCAAGTCACCCCATGGGGAAACCCAGACAGATTTCCTGCAAAAGAGCAGGAAATTGATTTAACAGGAAGTCTCGTTCTTAGGTATTCCTATTAAGCCAGTGCTCCCACCAGATGCTTGGGAAGAAAAAGAAACAGGCTTATGCCCATGTGCTTCAGCCACGCTCCTCCCAGCTGAGTTGTGCCTTTCACTTTCAGCCCTGCAGGAGCTGGTGGAGCACCACTTGCCTGGTGGCAAAACTGTTCTTACTCCATCCCTCTCCAAGCTGGACTGTCTCACAGCCCTAAGTGAGGAGGATAATCAAGCCTTGTGTCCCATTCAAGAGAAGGAGTTGGAAGCCAGACCCAGTGAGATTTGGGAATCCCACCCTCCAACCAGGCAGCTGCTGCTGGGTTCCCTGCCCTGGGCAATGCCCTGCCAGGACCACACGCACAGCACTGAGGTCTGAGTTGTAGCTGATTTAGGATTATCCTACAGAGACCCAAACTCTCCATCCTGCCCTGCCCTACCGGGGCCCTTTGCCTCAGCCCATCACGCAGCTGTTTTTTCTCCAGGCTGGTGTTTTCCCTTCTCCACAGCAACTCCTGGCTGCAGCACCAAGCCCAGGCTCTTCCAGAAAGGCTGCAGGGCCCTGACATCACAATAACCCCAACACTGCAGGGGCAGCTCTGGGGCAAAAAGAAGCACTGACTCTGCCCCTCACGGTCGCACTGCAGGCAGGTGAGAGCTCCTCTGGTCCCACACAAACTCCTCCCAGTAAGATCCACCTTTTATTCCCTTTCTACCAGGTCAAAGACAAGAAAATCCAGCACAGGCACTGTGTGAATTTCAGGTTAAGGGAGAAATCTCTTCCCTCTCATTTACATTTACTCTGAATTTCTAGGGAATAGTCAATTATCACTGCTTTGGGTATATGAGGAGGTTTAAGGCCCAGGGAAGATCTGATGTGGCTGATCCCATGTCCTGTCCTAAAGCAGAACTACTTCTCAGAACTGTTCTGCAAGCCAGCAACCAGAGCTGAGTAAATAATTTCTTTATTTCCCCCAAAGGGATTATGAGATGTTCCCATCTCCGTGCTCCCTCCTCATTATTGAGAACATTTTTCAGCACAAATTAATCCTCAGTTGCAATAGTTCTGCACCATTTCTCCACCAGCTTTTATGATCAAAGCATGCAAATGACCCAGTAATATGAGCAGAACAGCCCCAGCTATTTCCCTCACAGTCAATGAAGTCATCTTTCCCCCCCCCCTTACTACATGTAATTCAATGCAGCCCAAAAAATTTTGGGTAAAGAGATTTTATACAGCTAGATCCCATTATGCTGTGGTGAGATATAGACCCTAATCTGCTCTTTGGTCTGTAAATCTAAGCAGCCTCTTACCAGCAGGAGTTTGAGATCAGTGTAGGTACTGCACATGAGCTGCTCCCTGCAGAGGTAGGGCTCTTCCAAAAATCACTTCAATTAATCAAAGCAAGCATGATAGAATATGAACTATATATACAGGGTAAATAAAATCCTATATTAGACGTACCTGGGTGAAGAGTTGAGCAGCACATCTTTCAATGGCAACTCACAGTTCCCTTGAGGAGCTGAATTGCAATAGGCCACGGGGACTGGTTCTGCAAGTGCCATCCTCGCGTCTGACTCACACAGCACTGTCTCTGCAAAAACAGGTTTGAAAAATTAAAATACAGCCAAACGTCACAGCAAAGCAGCTCCACTGACGTGAGCGAGGCAACCCAAAGACGCTCGAGTCGAGCCTGCTGCATTTGCAGGAAATAGGGGAAATTCCGACAGCGGGCACGCTCCGGTCGTTGCAAAACCCCGCAGCAGAACCAGCGTAACACCCGCAGCTCCCCAAGAGCACCACGAGCCAAACAATTGCAATTCCAACTCCCTATGCCGCAGATGCTCCCGCTCGGCTCGCAGCCCCCCCCCGGCCCCTCCAGCCTCACCGCGCATCGCCGGCCCCGCAGCCTCCCCTCCGCAGCCGCTCCGCACCGGCGCCGAGCCCGACGTGCAATATCCTTTATTTTTAAACTAGCGCCCAGGAGGCAGATCTGGAGCATCTTATGTCATGTGCTGCTGCCTTGCAATTGGAAGCGGCTCGTCACCCCACACCGCCGCCTCTTAAGGAGGCTCTGGCCCCACGCCTGCCCGTCAGCCTCGGCACACCGGGGACTTCGGGTCCCTCTGGGGGGACACAGCGCTGGGACACCCCACATTCAGCCTGTTCTCATCAAAATAAGCGGTTTGCAGATAGGTTTTTTTTGGTGGCTCCCACGCTGCTTTCAGCACTTTGTCTTGGGGGATTTCATCGCCTAAACGAAGTGTTTTCTAAACGCTGATTTTATTTAAGGTTTACACTCATCAAAAACCTTTGGTGCTTATGAGTTGCCAGGCTGAGCTTTAATTGTTTCAAGGGATTTCAAGCTGATTGGAGATGAATCCCATTATCCTTGATCTCTCTAAGAAGTGGATTTTGTGCTGCTATTTTGTACCTGCATCAGACAGACGCATTTAAACCGTATGATGTGAGGAGCATGTTTGCCTCGATGAGGAACAGGAGCGAAAGGAAAGAGTCTTTTTAGCTCATAAATCCGACCCGGCCACGCTACAGCCTCCTGCCTCCGCCGGGAGGGGAAAGTCACGCCAGCCACAGCTCAGGGACGTCCCCCTTTCCGCTTACTCATCTGTGCAAGGACACGTTGCTGCTCACGCCACGCTCTGCTACAGCCTGCGAGTCATCACGCCAAAAATAGTTTCATTCACGAGCAGCTAAGAGGGGGATGGCTGCAAAAAAACCCCATCACTGTGGTAACTGGCAGCTGCTGCCCCCCACCCCGGTGGGCTGGAACACCGGAGTGGTTTATTGGGAGTGTGAGAAGAGGGTGTTGTATCAGCAGCCCCGTGCTCGGAGCAGCCACCCAGACCTGCTCAGCCCGGAGCAGCCCAAACCCACCCGTGGCAGAGCAAACCCACCCGCGGTGCTGCCCGAGCTGTCCCCGCGACCTCTTGCTCAAGGAAGAGCCGAGCAGAACCGCAGAACCCAAGAGGGACGGACCGCAGCAGCTGCCGTCACTCCTGATCCCCTTTCGCAATGCTGCTCCCACTTTCCTTCCCAGCACCCCACAGCGAGGGGTTCAGGGCACCCCGGTGTCCCTGAGGGCAGCTTTGGCCTCTGCACTAATTACAGCGTTTCTCTTGCCAGCTGTGCATTAGCGCAGGGGACAGGGGGAGGTGCTCTCACTCCAGCTGTCAGGGAATCACAGCATCCCGGGATGGTTTAGGTGGGAAGGGAACTGAAAGAACATCCCATTCCACCCCTGCCACGGCCAGGGACATCTTCTACTATCCCAAGGTGCTCCAAGCACCGTCCAACCTGGCCTTGGACACTTCCAGAGATCCAGGGGCAGCCACAGCTGCTCTGGGTACCCTGTGCCAAAGCCTCACCGGGAACAATTCCTACTAATATCTGATCTAACCCTGCCCTCTGGCAGTGGGAAGCCAATGCCCCTTATCCTGGCACTCCAGGCCCTTTTAAAGACTCTCTCTCTTCAGTTTTCTTGCAGGCTCCCTTCAGGTCCTGCCAGGCCACAATGAGGTCACCCCAAAGCTTCTCTTTTTCAGGCTGAACAATCCCAATTCTCTCATCCTTTCCTCACAGCAGAGGTGTTCCATCCCTCTAAGTTTCATGTCCATGGTAGGCTTTCTGCATCATCTTCAGTCACGCAAGAGCAAAAAGCTCTTCCCAGGGGAGACCATCCCTGAGTTCTGCCCTCACTGTGCACAACCCTGGGTACACCTGCACCACGAACTGAAGCCCAACCTGACTGTGCAGCTTCCCAGACCAGACATGAATTTTATCCAACCAATTCAGGTGAGAAGCAAGTATTTCCTAGTATATACAGACTCTCCCTAGCTCTGCTCAGCACTGCAGCTCAGCCCTTCCCTCCCTGATGCTTAGTTACAAACACAAGCCACTGGAAAACACACTTGTTCCAGGGTTGGGAGGGGATGGTCTTTAAGGTCCTTTCCAACCCAAACCATTCCATGGTTCACTAGAGCCAGGTCTAACTCTCGGTTCCCAAATGCTCCTCTTCCACCCCACACACTGCTCCCTGAGGAATTAACACACCATGATGTACTACAGGTGTTCAGGAGCATGGGGAGCACACATCCAAACAAAAACCTGCGGGAAGAAACCTCCCTTTTAATTAAGCCTGTCTGACTCCTTAAATCATTTAAATAAAAATGTGTTCTGCTTTGAGGGAGCACCGTGACCCAGAAGAACTGGAAGAATTGGAACCACTATGGGGCTTCATTGACAAAGCAGAACAAAGGTCTGAGAACATGCAGGCTCGGGACAGTGAATGGGGCAGGAGTGGAGCATTCATTTCTAACAGGCTTTGGACACACCTTTACCTAAAACAAACACAGAGCTTCAACAACACCAGTTCAAATTTGAATTACTGAGTACGTTATCAGCCACTTGACATTTTCCAGCACAGCCCCACTCAGCTTCCTGTGGCTGATTTCTTTAACCAGTAAAGGCACCACATCCGCTCTGCTCCAGTTCTCACTGTCCAGCGCATTTCCAGGCAATTGGCACATCACCATCAAAAGTGAAACTTGGGCCTTTTTGTTCCTTTGCTCCCTTTAAAGATTTACTAAGTGAGGAAGCAAAAGCTGAGCAACCCACTCTTCTTCCTCATAAATAAACTCCGTTTCTAAGGGAGGCAGTGACAAAAGCTTCCTGAGGACTGAAGGTTTTGTCCTCGGCAGCACCGCTGACCACAGGTGCTGGGCAGTTACCCTATGCCCTCCTGGTGCTGGGGTGGAGAAAACAGGAGGAAAAGCAACTTCAACCTCTGTAAGGACGATGAGTGACTGTCACGACTGCAGACAGGCACCCAACTCCACCACAGCACCTTCAGAGCCAAGCTTTGGCCAGAGAAAGCTGCCCACTGACCATCGCTTGGTCAGCCAGGCCCAGCTCCCCGGCCACGCAGACAACCACAGAACTCTCCATTTCAGGCACGTTGCTTCTCCAGGACAGTGGGATATTTCAGGTGAATTCCCCAGCAGTGTGACTCACCGGGAGGCTGAGCCAGGATCCCCTTTCCTGAACGTCTGCTTCACCACACCATCTGCACGGTCACCGGCGGCGGGGGGAAATCCCCGCAGGCCGAGCAGGAAAGCACAGGGATGTGTTTTCACAGAGGCACCGCCTCTGCGAGCGTTCTGCTGGCTCCCACTTGTGGCATTGTGTCCGCTGGGAGCTGGCACAGGAACATCCCGAGCACTCGGGTCATCTCACAGCATCCCAAACTCTCGGAACACCTCACCGAGCATTCCGAGCACTCGGGTCACCTCACGGAGCAGCCCCAACCTCCCTGGTCACCTCAGAGCATCCCAAACTCTCAGCTCACCTCACAGAGCATCCCCGACCCCTCAGGTCACCTCACAGAGCATTCCCAATCTCTCAGGTCACCTCAGAGCACCCCAAGCTCCCAGCACACCTCGTGGTCCCTCACGATGGGCTTCTACAGCACAGGGGAAGGGACATCCCTTCTCCTCAGACCTGACAGACGGCTACGGGGAAGTCCCCCCCAACCCACCCTGTGCTCATTTAACTAAAAACCACCACGAATTTCCCCTCCGCTGCCCAGACACCCACCCACAAAAGACACACCATGAGAAGCATCTGCCGGGATGGTGAACCCCACACTGCAACCCCCGCGGCGGGCAGGCGGGCATCCCACACACAGCAGGACTCGCTGGGGACACCCGGAGGTGTTGTGTGGAACTGGGACCCCCCTTCGCTCCCTCAGCCCCGGGTCGGGTCGGGCTTTAGGACCGCGCGTTACCTGCGGGCCCGGCGGGTGCGCGCGGCCCCTCAGCAGCTCCCGCGCGCCGCCGGGCGGGGCCCTTTAGAGCGCTCGCGCCGGGGGAGGCGTGGCCATTTCCGATTCGCCCCGCCCACACCGCCTTTCAAAGCATCCCATTGGACAACACAGAAGCAGGCAGCTCTAGAGCCACGCCCCCTTCGCTGGGGAGAGGCGCACCGCCGCGCGATTGGAGGAGGTGGCTGTCAATAATGTCCAGGTCACGCCCCCCTCCCCGGCGCGGGTTACCCGCGGTCAGTGCCCGGCGCGGTGTCCGGAACAGCGGCGAGAGGGCTGGGCCGGACACCGGGAATCCGCTGTGCCGGACACCGGGAATCCTCTGTTTCTGTGCCGGACACCGGGAATCCGCTGTTTCTGTGCCGGACACCGGGAATCCGCTGTGCCGCACACCGGGAAGCGGCAATCCGCTGTGCCGCACACCGGGAATCGGCAATCCGCTGTGCCGTACACCGGGAATCCGCTGTTTCTGTGCCGGAAAGAGCCCAAACACTGCCCCAGGCTGGGCTGGAACAGCGTGAAGCTCTGGAGCACCTGCGGTGCTTTGGTGGTGTGGGGCAAGGCAGCAGAAGTTTTCGGGGAAAGGAGGGTAATAGTCCAAATGCTTCTGAAAGCTGTTTTTTCTCTAAAATAAAGTGAGGTTAAGGGCGAGGGTCAAGAGGACAAAAGGAAACGGCTTCAAGCTGCACTGTGGGAGGTTTAGGTTGGACATCAGGGAAAACTTCTTCATGGAAAAGTTTGTAAATCATTGGAACAGGCTGTGCAGGGTAGTGGTGGGGTCACAGTCCCTGGAAATGTTCTAAAACCACGTGAATATGCCACTTGGAGACATGGGTTAGTGGTGATCATGGGCTGACAGTTGGGTTTGATGGTTTTAGAGGTCCTTTCCAGCCCTAATGATTCTGTGAAAAAGATTTTCAAGTGGGGCCCTGAGCAATAACAACACTTTGACCAAATGAAACAGGAGATGGTTCATAAAGATGCTCTTGGGCCATTCTGGACAGGGCGAGGTGTAAAATGTGCTCCAACCACAGCTGGGGCAGGAAGAGTCCAACGTGGAGCAGAAACCTCCAGGGAAGAACCAAAGTGGATTTTTAGATTTAGGGATCCAGGGGATGAGAGCAGGGACTCCAGGGAGGAGCAGTGTGGAGGCTGGCAGAGCATAGCCCTGAGCAAACCAGCCCCGTGCTGTCGTTTTCCAATCAGCACAACCCAAGGACAGGGGCTGGAGCTGCTGAGCAGCGCCACAAGCACAAGCACTGGGCAGCTCTGGCTGTGACATCCAGGCCCTCCATGACCAGACTGGGGCAGAACCTGTGGCCTGGTGGCAGCTCCACCATCTCCTGCCCTCCCTCCTTGCTTGTTGGAGTCCAACAGTACATATTTATTTATTTATTTGTTTGTTTTTAAGGGTTCTGATCAGGTGGATCCATCTAACTGTTCTCAGTTGGTCCTGGCCGATAAAGCTGCAGAAAAGCCAGGATTTTGTTTACCCTGTCAGGAAAACAGCTGTGTCTGTGAAATGAATTATTGCTGCTATTTTTCTGGTGCCAGGCCAAGAACTCCAAGCCATTGTTTTTTCTTCCCTGTGAATTATTCTCTGCCTCCTCCCACTGCCCAGAGACATTCCCCACTCACACAGGGAGGGGAAGGTATGGTTCTCACCGTTCAGCTGATGAGCAAACCTGAGGAATATGTAATTAGGGAAGCTCCTGCCAGAAGGTCAGGCTGCAGCTGGAGCAGCGGCTGGGCCAGAGGACAGAGCCGTGCTGGGGATGTTGCAGCTGTAAAACAGCATCAGCACAGCAAGGCAGGGGTGCCAAGGCAGCCTCAGGAGCCCTGTGCTGTCCTCTGGCCCAGGCACCCCCAGTTCTTGCTGTGTTGGCTCTTTCCCATCCGCACTCCGAGCCTTCCCTTGCAGCCCCTCCAGGCTCCCATCTCTCCCCAGCTGTCTCACCTCCTCCTCTCTGCAGCCCCTCCAGCGTGGCTCTGCTCTCGTTCACATGGTGAATTTATTTTGAAGAGGAAGGCGAAACAGCTCTTGGTGAGACCTGCAAAACCCACACACTCCTGACCCTCATACTCCAGCCTGCCCCAGTCCTCAGCCAGGACCTGCCCTGCTGATGAGGGGCACATAATTGCCAGTGAACCAAGGAGAGCTCCAGGGGCACAGCCCAAAGGTTAACTCAAGTGGCAAGAGTCACCAGGTCTATTTTTGGCCATTCCCTGAGCCAACAAATTACCTCAGGTGAGTGGCTTTTTTAGTGCTCCCTGTGTCCTTGCCCATCAAACCGAGGTTGCATCACTCCCAAGATAGATCCTGCGGTGTTTGCTGAGCTCCTGCTCGTTCTGGGGCCAAAGGGGACCACACTGGTGGTGAAGGACCAGGTTAGAGCAGAGATGAGCACAGGTGGTCCTCGGGCAGCCCTGCCACAGGCAGAAGAAGGGCTGATAGCACGGAGTTATTATTGATTGGTGATAACACAGCACAGCCCTTTCTGAACAAACAGGGAGTTGTTGGGCTTGGAATAGCAAATGCACCAGAGTGACTGGGCCTCTGGTCAAACAGCTCCTTTGCTGGCTCTGTGTTTGCCAGGAGTTAACTCCTGGGGAGCCACGGGGTTCTCGCTTTCTGAGGCACCGGGAGCAGGGTGGTCCCAGCAGCTCCAGGAAAGTGAAGGAACCAGGACTAGGACAGGCTGGGGGTGGCCCAGCGGAGAGCAGCTCTGCAGAGAAACACCTGGGAGGGGATTATAGAACCAGGAAGGACCCTGGGGGATTGGGAAGAGTGTGGCCAGCAGGGCAGGAGTGATCCTGCTCCTTGATCCTAGTGAGGCACATCTGGAGCAGCGTGCAGTGCCCAGTTCTGGCTCCTCAGTACAAGAAAGACAAGGAGCTACCGGAGAGGATCCAGTGGAGGCCACAGAGATGATGAGGAGCCGGGAGCATCCCAGACGAGGAGAGGCTGTGGGAGCTGAGCCTGGTTAGTCCAGAGAAGAGAAGGCTGAGAGAGGATCCCATCAATCCATACAAATATCTCCAAGGCGGGTGCAAAGAGGATGGTGCCTCTGCTCAGCCGTGCCCAGTGACAGGACGAGGAGTAATGGGCACAGACTGAAACACAACACTAACACCTCACGCTGAGGGTGGCCCAGCACTGGAACAGCTGCCCAGAGAGGTTGTGAAATCTCCCTCTCTGGAGACATCCCAAACCCATCTGGACACGTTCCTGTGTCACCTGCTCCGGGTGACCCTGCCTTGGCTGGACTGGGTCATTTCTTGTGGCACAAGATCGGGAGGGAGGAGGTGGCTGTGGGTTCAGCAGCCTCGAGCTCTGCTGATAACACAGGCTCGACCTCGAGGGCAGGACCAAAACCTCCACAGAATCCATTGTGTTCCTGTTGGTGAATCTGTGGTGAGAACACACACAAAACCTTCAGTTCATGGTCTGCTGGGGTTGATGCCTTTGGTTTTAACTTTATATTTTTCCAAACCCTGCCCTGCCCGGTGTGTAACTCTGGAGTTTCCTGTTCCCTGTTCAGTGCTGCTCTCTGTGCTGGGCACACACAACAAAGCCTCTCCGGGGCTGCTCTCCAAGGACACCCAGACCCTCCTGGGCCCAAAAAGTAGAAACTAAAAGCCTCTGAGAGGGGGGCAAGCTGAGGGGAATTCCATCATTAAACTGAAGCTTTAATTGGAGAATTAACCCTGAGATGCAAATGAACCAAACCTATCAAAGTGTGAAGAACTCGTGGCCTCTCAGGGTCCATCTTGGGGCCCATCTGGGCAGCACCTCTGGCTCCCCAGGGGTACCTTTGAAGGCCTTTCCAAGAAATCCCCACCTTTATTCCCTTTACTCCTGTCTGGGCTCTGTTTCTAGGAGGCCTCTTAAGGCATCAGGGTGAGTTACAGCAGTGTCTGGCCTGTCTGTGCTGGGATGTTACAGATTTTTGCCTCTGTGATAGAAGTCACTTTTTCCCAAGTGTAGACATGCTTCTGGAGGGGTTTAAAAGATGTGGAGCTGTGGCACTTAGGGACATGGTTTAGTGGTGGGCTGGCAGTGTTGGATTATTGACCTGGGTGATTTTAAGGGTCTTTTGCAACCTAAGTAATTCCATGATACTTTCACATTTCTGCCTCACCTTTCCAGGTATTTCACATGACTAAGCATGGGAGGAGATGCCCCTAGGCAGGGGGAGATGCCAGCAGGGACAGAGCTGTCCCTCACAAGACAAGAGCATCAGGATAAGAGCAAAAGCCCAGTATAAATGCAGACTGGGGCCGTGGGAATTCCAGGTTTGTGCATCACTGTGGGTAGGGACTCTGGGGCACAGGTTTGGTGCTGACACACGGGCTGGCTGCTGCTTCTCCTTCACCTCAGCCACAGCTTTCCTGTGCCCTACAGAACATCACCCCAGTGAAATTTCCATTTGTGAGTTCTTTCCTTTCCTGCCTCAAGCAAAGCATCGTCTCCTCGTGTGGACACAGAGAGTGAAAATGAATTTCTTCTTCAGTTTAATCATTCCTGTATGGAACAAGCCCTGTCTGCCCATCTGAATTACCCGACAGAGTTTACATAATCCTCACTTTTATCACCAGCCCTGGCACTGGATCTGGGAGCTATTCTGGGCTAGCATTCCTCTGATAATGCTCCCAAATCCCAGCTCCAGAGTCGCTGGTGGCAAGTGACTCAATCTGAGTTGTTGCACCTCAGGACATTGACTTGGAAGGTGACGGGGTGTGGGGGGGAAATAAAATATTCCAGCAATTTCCACCTGAAGCTGGACACGAGGAGAAGGTGGATGAGATGAGGAAACAGGCTGGAAACCACAAGGCAGGAAGGGAGACAGAAGAGTCTCTTTATACCTGAGTCATTTCTAGATTTCAGCTGCTCACGGTGTCTTTCCCATGAAGGACTTGCAACATCTCTTCTGGTCACGTGAAAGGGTCTGCAGGAAATAGATGTGGGAAATACTGGAAAAACCCCCAAAAATCACAGCCCTAAAGCACTCAAACACAGCAAAAAGACACACACACACTAAAATCCCCACCAAATTATGCCCTAGATTAATATCCAACTCTCGCTGTCAATAATCAGCAAAGCCAAGGACTCATCAGCAGGACACACCAGCTGATAAGTGACCTTTATCTGCCTCTGTCTGTGATTAAAATGAGTCTTCTGCAATTCTCATAAACAAAACAGGGCAAAAACCATTTACCTTGGCTTGTCATGGGCATAAACTGCTTTTTAATTTTTTTGAAATATTCATTTAAAACTGCACACTCATGGATTTTGGAACACAGAGCAGGCAAAGGCAGTTTATGCAATATGCAAAGTGTAGTGTGTGGAATATATATTTATAAAGACTGAAAAGAGGGCAAAATTAGGATTTCTTGGCTGTATCATTATTTAGTTTGATGTTAAATATCACCTCACTTCAGAAGCCATGCCTATATTCTCTGAATATTAAACCCAAACCCAAATTGCAACGCTATCCATGCCCACAGGTAATCCCAGTTCTGGATAAGAATTCTCTGGAAAGCCATTTGCTCCAAAGTGAGACGGACACAGAAGTTGCACGGAGAAAAGTTGTTTGTAACCTCAGAAAAAAAAAATCCAATTGCACCTCCAGAAGTCCAGTAAAAATGGAATTCTGTCTTTTCTCTCACTGCAGGATGCTCCCCCATCCCCATGGGGCTTTGTGGCAGTGGTGTCACGGTGTTTGCCAGGCAGAGCAGGGCTGTGCCCTGGCTGCCCTCCCCACTCAGGCTGTGCTGTAACCAGCACAGGGATGAGCTGTTATTGTTATGGACACTTAGAAAAACCACACAAAGTCCAGGGTCAGGTTCCGATGGTGGCAAGGCTGGTTTCATAGCTTTTTCCCAACTCTTTTATATGTTAGTTCACAAAAAAGTGAATTAAATGGCATAAAATAATTGGTTCTCTGGCCATCCACCCCTGTAGATGCTGAAAGAGTTTTAGCAGTGAATTTCTTCAGCTCTCTAGTATTTTGTGAGAGCTCTGTGTTTCCCATGCAAGCTAATTTAAACAAAGTTACCAGTGTTTCTCAATATCCACACCTGCAGTTGTTTTTGCCGGATTGTTGTGGCTTCAACCAGAAAAACACTTGGGAATGGATGTGTTAGAGTTGGGCCAACCCCCTCGGGGGGATGGATGGCCAGAGGACCAATTACTTTATGCCATTTAACTCACTTTTTGCGAACTAACATATAAAAACCTCAGGGGAAAGCCATGAGATGGGCTCAGTCCATCATTTCTACTGACCTGGACTTCGTGTGGTTTTTCTTTACAGCACTGACAGGCCCCTCGAGGGTGTTGGCCCAACTCTGAGATGTCCATTCCCAAATGTTTTTCTGGTTGAAGCCACAACAATCTGGCCAAACAATTCACAGGTGTGAATATTTACAAAACTGGCAACTTTGTTCTAGATAGCTTACATGGGAAAGACAGAGCTCTCACAAAATGCTGGAGAGCTGAAGAAATTCCCTGGTGGAGCTTTTTCAGCATTCATGGAAAGGAGCTCTGTCCCTCCGTGACACGGGCCTGGTGCCAGTGGGGAGACAACACAAGCTGACAACTTTCTGCTGATTGATTTCTGACCAAGCTGGAGGGAGGTGTGAGACCTCTGCACCTGCAATTCAGCCCCAGATGTCAATAATCCACAGAGCCACTTAATCATATTCTGGGGCTTTTAAACATAAACTCACTGGAGTAAAACAGTGACAGAGCTTTACAACTCTCACAGGTGCAAGGATGTTGAGCTTCCCTGTGTCAACAAACCAAACCTTTCTGCTCAATTTTCAGAGTCCAAGCTTCCAGCAGTGTGCCCAGGGGGCCAACAAGACCAGTGGCATCCTGGCTTGGACCAGTGGCCAGCAGGACCAGGGCACTGCTGGGGTCACACATCAAATCCTGGCTTGTTTTGGGCCCCTCATGATTAGAAGGACATTGAGAGGCTGGAGCGTGTCCAGGGAAGAGAAGGGAGCTGGGGAAGGCTCTGGAGCACCAGTGGGATGAGGAGCAGCAGAGGAGGTTCTCTCCAGGTGCCTCAGAGGCTCTTTTTTGCTGCCACATGGGTGCTGAAGGTGCCACTGCCGTGAGTTTTGTTGATTCGGTGCCCCCTCCCCACCACATCACCCGGACCCCTCACTCTGATCCTGTCCACCATTCCCTCAGGGCTCCTGGTCCCTCTGTTCCCAGCACCTTCCTGAGAAGTGAGAGGAGCCTCATTCCAACTCACCAGAAAGCCTGTGCTTGGTGCAGAAATTCCACTCAGACCTTGCACAGGGGCTGTTCAGCCACTGAGGGTGCAATTCTGCAGCTGTTGATTCCATGCAGGAGCTGTGTTGACAGAAGCTGTGTGGATTTCATCATATCAATGTGACTGCACTTGATTACATCCAAGTTGTGGACACATCCTCCTCCTGTGGGCTCAGGAGGCTGCAGCTCCCTGCAGGGAATGGCACACAAAAACCCACAGGCACTGTTTTTTTTCCATGACTTTATCCAGTGTTTTTCTGCGGAATTTCCAGCCAGCTACGACCAAGCCAAACAGATAAAACTGCAGATAAATGTTTGGTCATTTAAATCTCTTGAAAGGAAATTTCCAGGGTGGGGGGAGGATTAGCTGTGCTAAAAACTTGTTGGGGGAAGATGTGAGGCTGAGAAGAGTGACCTTTCCAAATCCCACGTTGTGCAGGGAAGCCTCTGCCAGGGATTGTCGGGATATAACCCAAGGGAGGCAGGAAAAAGAGCACAGGAAGGGCTGAACACCCTCTCTTGTTTCTCCCATCCTCAGCACTCACCTGTTTGCTTTCAGGCTGAAGGAAACAATGCTCTGGGCCACTGCCAGGAGAGGACAGAGCCACCTGTAACAGCCTGGAATTCATTTTCCTGCTGGAGAGACGCGTGGGCAGGGCAGGACAGGGTACGGTGCCACAGGGAAATTCCAGCACGGCCTTGGCGCAGCCACACTCAGATTTCTCCTCTCAAGCCCAGCCAAAAGCACTGAAGAATGTTGTTGTCTGACCAGCAGCAAGGCCAGGAGTTTGTGATGCAGAAAACGCAGCCCTGGGGCCGTGCTTGAAGCAGGATCTCACCCGGGGCTATCAACCCACAGGATGTGGCAGCTCCACCAAGGAAAAGCTGCAGCTTGCACCAGCCCCACTGGAGTTTCCTTGGAAATAGCTGGAATGGAGATTTAATCTGTTCCTAAGTGCATCCCTGCAAGCAAAACCAGGACCTCTCCCATGTGCAGCACAACTTGGAATGATTGTGAACGAAATGCTGGTGAGGTTTGATTTTATTGCTGGTGTATAAAAGGGAAAATCCACAATCACAGGAGAGATGATCCTCATACCTTGCACGGGATGGTGCTGCTGATCCTGTGGGACACGGAGAGGCTCCAGTTCAGGCTCCAAATGTTTTGCACTGAGCTCACCCAGCAGGAAAACACAGCATGGAGAGAACCCCAGAATCGTCAGGGTTGGAAAACACCTCCAGAGATGGGCACAGAAATCTCCCAGGTAGGAAAGTGCTCAGTGGGTTGGTAGCTGTGTAGGAAAAGGGATTCTCCCATTTAAAACAAGCAAACTTTTTCTTTAAGCAAAAATCCCAAAGGCAATTCTTTAGTTTCTTTCGATTTCAATCCTCTGGGCATTTTTTTTTACTCAGGAAACAATTCAAAGGAACAGTTTCATTGAAGGTTTCATTTCCAGCACCCAAAACAATACCATTTTTCATGGATAAACACAAGATTTCAAAGGATCCCACTTCCTTTACAGGGAATTTGCCTTCATCAAAGGACTATTTTTCTGTCGAAACCTCCCTTCAGTGAATTCAAGTCAATCAATGAGATCTCTGGGCGGGACTGGGTCTGAGCTGAATTCCAGTTTGCTTTGAGGAACGTGCCCTCCTGTGGGTAGCAGAGAGAGCTGCAGCAAACTGCTCCTCTGAGAGGAAAGAGAAAAAAATCAAACTTCTCTTTCTTTACCAACAACTTTTAAAAATTAATCTCTTTCCCCCAGAGCCGGGTACTGTGTGAGTGGGGTGAGATCTGGCTCATGAACAGGCTGGAGGAAACAAGGAAAAAACGTAATGCCAGCGGTCAAGAGGTGGCAGACAGGTCCCTGATTAAAAATAACAGCGCTGGGGAGATTCCCTGGATCCCAGCACTGCCTGACTCCCAGAGGCTGCAGGGCTCCCTCAGACCTGTGCTGGGCATCACCAACAATTCCCAAGTGTTCAGAAACACCCGGCTGTGGCACCTGGGGACAGGGCTGATGGTGGCCTGGGCTGGGTTGGATTTGGTGATCTCAGAGGGCCTTAGTGGCTCTGTGATTGTGGGAATTTCAGGATGTTGTTCATCCTGAAATGTTGTTCATCGTTATTCACACAATAATCGGTGCTTTGGGAAGAGCAGGAGCAAATCCAAGTGAGCTTTACATTCCTCTGGAAGAGGAATGGGAGCTGCTCAGTGGGGAATTGTGCCCTAAAAATTGAAGAGGTGACAGAGCTGCAACACCACGTTGGAGGTGACATTAAAGGGGAGAGGACTGAGGAATTTCATTCGGCTCTCAGTAAATTTGAGTGATAACTCAAAATCAATGTGGTGTTGCTGAACCCAATTCATGCTGCTCAAGCAGGAATTACTGACCACAGGATAAAAAAAACCCCCAGCTGTTTATTGAGGGGTTTTTGGGAAAGGCCTGGATTTTTCCAGCAGGAAAACCAAAGGATTGCTTCATTTGTAAAACAAGATATTGAAGGGAAGGAATTGTTCAACCTTAAAATACATCAGGAGGTTTTAAGGAGAATCTGTTAATCTGGTCTCAGTTTCCAGGAGTAAAGGTGGATGTTTATATGCACTGGATGACTTCTCAAAAATGATTCCACCTCTGTTTTCTATTTTACTGTATGCTTCCCCTCACCTAAAAGTTGTTCTTCTTAAATAACCACAGCTTAAGCATCAACAACCCACTAAAAATACAAGTTATTTTTCTTTGGAGTTTCTCATGTGTCCATGGTGGTCACACACACAACCCCCAGAAATTTTCCAGTGTAATTCTCGGGATGATGTCTCAGAAGCAGGAACAGCAACCCCAAATCTGCAGATGGACCACACGCTAACCAGTGTCTCCAATTTATATTGCCTCGCTCAGTCACTTCCTTTCCCAGTAACTCCTTTCCCGGAGTGTTAGGTAAGAAAAGTAATAATCCTGTGGTGTTTGGAGCGGGCTGTGTTATTGGAGTCTCCATGGGTACAAATTCCACACACTTCCTTGGCTGAGGCTGGGACATACTTTTCAGAAAACGTTGCAGGAAAAAAAAAAAAATAACACCATAAAAGCTTTTTTTTATTGCATGTCAGGAAGGTGATCCTGGAAATCGTGAAATTCCTGATGGGGATTTTTCAGAGCAATTGGTGGTGATTCTGCTGAGTGGGGGAAAACCCATAAAACCCCCAGAAAGAGAGATATTTCATAAAGCTTTATAAAAAATGCTGCTTTCCTTGGCAGCACCTGCATTCAAAAACCGTGAGAGCGACCTAGAGCCTGGGCTGGGTTTCACTGACAAAATAAAACAGGGCAGGATGTGAGGAGCAGGGGATCATCCAGCCTGGCCTTGGGCACTGCCAGGGATCCAGGGGCAGCCACAGCTGCTCTGGGTACCCTGTGCCAGGGCCTGCCCACCCTCCCAGGGAACAATTCCTGCCCAAGATCCCATCCAGCCCTGCCCTCTGGCACTGGGAAGCCATTCCCTGGCTCCTGTCCCTCCAGCCCTTGTCCCCAGTCCCTCTGCAGCTCTCCTGGAGCCCCTTGAGGCCCTGCAAGGGGCTCTGAGCTCTCCCTGGAGCCTTCTCCTCTCCAGGTGAGCACCCTCAGCTCTCCCAGTCTGGCTCCAACCCTGGGAACATCCCGGTGCCTTTCTCTGGACTCTCTCCAGCAGCTCCAGGTCCCTCTGTCGCAGTCCCAGCACCGGGCTGGGTCCGTTTGTCCCCAGACGAGGATTTGGTGGCACCGGGCGCTGCTGCTGCAGCCTCTCCCCTCGCTCGGCGCATCCCCCCGAGCTCCGGGCGCTGCCGGGGCCGCAATCCAGGACGGGAGAGGACAGGAGAGCAGCAATTCACCGATATCCCCCCAATTCGCCCCAAATCCCCCTTTCCCCACCCGCTCCCATCCGTGCCCCGGGCGCTGTTGTCAGTGACGTTCCACCCCGTCGCCACGACAACGGTTTGATGTCATTAAAAAAACAAAACCAAAAACCAGCGGCAACGGGAGAAACCGCCAGCCCCGCCG
>VXAC01004165.1:48860-68613 GCA_013399225.1 Rhipidura dahli | reverse complement strand
TCCGGCGGGGTACGAGCCCCGAAGTGTCCGGTCAGGGCCGGGAGGGGGCACAGGGCAGCGGCTCCGCTGTGTTCGGAGCCGGCACCGCTCCGTACTTTCCCCGTGCCCCTCTCCGTGCTCCCCCTCTCTCCGTGCCGTCCTTTCCTCCTCCCCGTGCTGTCCCCCGTCCCTCTTTCCGTGCTGTCCCCGTCCCCCCCGCCCCGAGCGCTCCTCCTCCTCTTTGGGGGTGGAGGGAGGGGGTTTCAACTCCAGCTCATCCCTGGAGTTTGCCAGAGCTGGGAGATCCCGGCACTCGCTTTCTCGTCGGTCTTAGAAACGAGGGAAAACCGCAGCGAGACCTATTTGCAAGCATCTGCCGCCTGTTCTTGACGCGGTTTCTCCTGTTTGTTTTGAATAAAGTGTGTTGAGAAACAAGATTCATCTCCTGTTAGAGTGGGATTTTGTGGACGTGCCTGTTTCAAGCGTGAGTTCCCGCTGCCTGATTAAATCTTTCCATTGTTTTTACTTAGACAGCACTCCGAAGCCTTTATTTTGGCTTGCTGTTGAAAAAGGGGAGACAAGCTAATTAAAGAGCAGAATAAATATTAATTTTTTAAAATATTGTTAAATCTACTTTACCTTTTTGCATTTAGAATGTCCTTAAACTGAGGCTTTAACTGGTAGGTTAAACTTAGAGCTCAGCTTCAGAATGATTTAGTCGAGGCTTTTTTCATCTGCTTCTGCCCAAACTTTTCAACTCTATCTTGGTTACAAATCATTTGAGAATAGAGAGAAATGTCTGGCCTAGAAAAGAAAAATTAAAAAAACCCCCTCAGTCTTAAAATACCGACCTTAAGCTCCTGGGCTTCCCTCTCCGCTTCTGCTGTTTCACTTTTCGATCTGAGTTTGCTTCAGTCAGTTTAGGATCAGTTCAGTCTCAGGTTTTATTTTAAAGTGACACTTTTAGTAGAAGGCAGTCTGTGGCAGGGGAGGCATTTTGGGAGGCTCTTTCATGGTTACTTCAGTTCAAGACGGGTTGAATCAACCTCTGACTGTGTCTGCTGAGAGAGTTTGGGATGAACAGTTTGATTTCTGGGTGGCTGGAGTCAGCTGAGGCAAAACCCCCTAGGCAGGACCTTGTAGGACTTTGTAGGACCATCCTGTGGGGTGTTTGATACGTGAAAATCTAAGTTCATGTTTAAAAAAAACCCATCCAGCTGGGTCTTTACCTCTCAGTGTCGCTGTCCCAGAGGGATGGGAGATGCACTGGAATTCTGTGAAATGTGCTGCATTTGCCTCGGGGTTACCCAGCTGTGGGCAGGCTTCGGGGGTTTGGTGTTTTGAGCCCTTGGAGTGGGTGTTCCTCAAAGCTCTTCCTGTAACTGTGAGGTTTGGAACTGCTCATCTTTTTAATCGGAATCTGGGTTCTCAGGTAACAACAGGATCTTGGCCTGAAGGCTGAAAGCGCACACAGAAGGGGTTGACAGCTGGAATTTCTTTGTCCGTGCTTGCTTCCTGCAAAGCAGGAATGAGCCCGGTGAGCTCGGGGATGGGGACAGGAGCATCCACTGGCATCGGGGAAAGGTAGAGCCAGGTCCCTCACAGCCACCGGGGACTCCCACAGACAATCCCTGCTTTGCATCTCCCTGCTGGGCCCTTTGCATCATTTCATGAATTCTTCTCACAGGAGTTGTCCCTGTGCTGGGGCCCTGTGTGCCAGCTCTGCTCCCAGGGAAGGGTCCGAGCCTGTGGGAAATCCAGAGTACCTGGAGAGGGGATGAGACCTGCAGGCAGCACACTGGGGTCATGGCCAGCAGCAGTTTGTTCTCCTTTAGCATCAGATTTGCCCTCTCAGAGTGTTTTGTAGGATTGCCATATAAATTTGTAGGATTGCCATATAAATTTGTAGGATTGCCTTATAAATTTGTAGGATTGCCTTAAAAATTTGTAGGATTGCTTTATAATTTTGTAGGATTGCCATATAAATTTGCAGGTTTGGCCTATAAACGGAGGCCCCTCCTTCATCAAGGGACCTGGCACCACGCTGAGCCCCTACAGCCGGGCTGGGAGGGAAGTTTGGGGTCACCCATCCCAAGAAGGCTGAGTGTGGTCTAGTGAGAGTCACTGTTCAATCGTGTGTTAGATGCGTGAAGGTACATCAGAAATGCACTTTCTGTGTCCTTTTGTGTGTGTTAACACGATCAGAGCCATCCCTGGCAGTGTCCAAGGACGGGTTGGATGGGGCTTGGAGCGATGTGGGATTGTGGAAGGTGTCCCTGCCCACGGCAGGGGGTGGGACGAGGTGGGATTTCAGCTCCCTTCCAACCCAACCTGTTCTGGGACTCTGTGATCACTGAGCAGCCAGTGCCTCTGATGACGTCGTGTGTCCTGGCTTTTCTGGGGGGGAAATCCTCCAGTTGAGGGCATTCCCTGCCACTAAAACTCACTTTCTGCCGCAAAATAACTTGGGGGCCGCCACAAACGCGGCAGAATAGACGGCGCCAGTCACTGTCTTTAAATAGCCCCCTGCTTGTAACACCTCGGAGCACCGACAGCTGCCACGTTTAATCACAACGTGTTTTCCCTGCTGATCCGGGCCCGTAAACAGAGCTGCTTTCGCGTATTGCAGCCCATTTCCCCCGCTCGCGTTTAGCCCTCGCCGAGCTAAAAGCGGAGCCCGGGCGCGCTGCTGCTGATTCAACAGGCGGATCCCGCCCGCTCGGCTCCTTCGCCGGAGTTTCTGCTGGAGGCTACCGAGTTATATTTAACCCGAGCTCTCCCTCCTCTCCTCTCCTCTCCTCTCCCTGCCTCCCTCGGAACAAATGCCAGCGCAGCCCAGGGCTGGATCCCGGCCAGCGGGAGCGCAGCGTGCCAGGGCTCGCCCGGACTCGGGGATTGGGATCCATCGGGATCCATCCGGGATGGCGTTGCTAATGTTTGACACGCAGCGAAGGTTTCTGTCTGTAATCCGCGCTTTCAGACGCCTTGTTTTGTCTTATTTGGACTGGCAGGTCTTTATTCCTTTGTTCAAACACTCGCAAATCCAGCTTATTGTCTGGGAACGTGCCGGCTTTCCCACGTCGGGATGTGTCTGTCAAAGCAGCTTACGGGGCAATTCTCCTTAAATTCATCAATAGATGGCAAAACCTTCCTTCAGCACAAACCACGGACCCCTTAACACACTGAGCAAAGAGGAATCCGAGTATCTTGTGGACTAATCATCCATAAATTCATAAACAGATGACAAAACCTTCCTTCAGCACAAACCTGAGCTCCCTGAGCAAAGAGGAATCCTTTTGTACAGGGCACTTCCTAGAGTCACTTTTCTTAGCACACAAAACACAGAGGAAATTATTTCAGGGTCAGATTATAATACACAAATCACTTTCATTTGAGGGGGAAAGCAGAATAAACAAACTCACCTTCAGTTTTGGGCAATGTTTGCGTTTTAGAAATGATTTCAGGACATGTTCCTACACAAAATGTTTCCAGGTAGGGGGAAGAAGGAGAAAAAATCAAACTTACTTTCAGCTTTGGGTGATGTTTTATGAAAGACGGCAATTTCTGGAGAAGTTTAGGAGTTGTTAATTCAGCTAATTAAGTTGTTGAAACAATACATAGTTATGTCTAGACATGTGATTTCATGTCAGTGAGTGAGAAAATCCTCCTCTTCCCACAGTATTCCTGCTCTCTTATGTCACTGCAGGGGTTAGGCAGTGTCTACCCAGCAATAAAGTCACAAGGTGTATTTGAAATTGCAACAGAAGCACGAAGTTTCCCAAACAGAACTTTAGAAACTGTTTTGGTTTGTTGATCTGGTCATAAAATCACAGAAGAACCTTTCCCTGAGATCCATCCCAAACCTCCCCTGAGGGGGACAACTTTGTGTCATTCCCTTGGGTATTTCCTGATGTTCCACAGGAGTGAAAAGCTGTAGAAATCCCAAGTGAAGGCGTTTGAAAAGTCCTTCAAAGGCAATTCATAAGTTTGCTTTTTTCCTGACTTAGGTTTCTATTGAGAATTTGTTTTTCTGAGCTTCATAAATGCCAGAGAAGTCTCGGCATTGTACAAATGTGTCGTGGGAGGAAGCTTTGCAAGTGGTTGATGACTGAACACTGCAGTCAAAGGAACAGGTCACAGAATGCTGCACCAATAATGACTTTTATATAAAGGATATGCAAACAAAAATCAGATGCTTTGTTTTCTTGTCCCAAATCTGAAAGAAATCCTCAGTGTCTCCAGCAAGAAGCTGACAGAAGTAATAATTCTATTGACTGCAGAGATATTCCTCCCTGATGATGCATTTAGCTCACTGCATATTCACCATCCAGGTTGCACAGATCATTTTTTTTCCTGTGTGAGGGGGTTTTTCTTTGGCTTCATGTGCGGAATGTCTGGATGTGTGTGAGGACAAACACCAGCAGGTCCCTGTGTGCAGGCTCTGAGGGGGAGCAGCTCGATCCCTGTCTCCCCTGGCAGGGTGACTCCATGCTCTGATTTCTTCAGGGCATCTCTAATCCTTACAAAGCTTCATCCTAGCAAAGGAAACATGGAACATGAGCAGGAAGAGAGCAGAGGCAAGAGGTTCAGGGGATGGCAGCGTGTAGCAGCATCTCTGAATCAGGAGCTGGAATGGCAGGACAAGGGGGAATGGATTTTAACTGAAAAAGGGGAAATTTAGGTTTGAAAACCAAAGAAATTTTTCACTGTCAGGAGGGTGAGCCACAGGTTTTCCAGAGAAGATGAGGCTGCCTCATTCCTGGAAGTGTCCAAGGCCAGGTTGGATGGGGCTTGGAGCAACTTGGAATAGTGGAAGGTGTCCCTGCCCATGGCAGAGGATGGAACGAAATAAGCTTTAAGGTCTCTTCCAACCCAAACCATTCCATGATTCTCTTTGCACATAAAATTATATTTTCCCCATCCCTTCCAGAGAAGAGGATCCTGGCTGGATTTACTTCTCTCCCGTGCACATTTTCCCTTTCCCATCAGGAGCTGAACCCATGCTCCAAACCCATAAACATCCCAAACGGGGGATGAGTGAATCCTTGTGGCCTCCACACATCAGCAGCAAATCCAGGTGTGAAGGGAGATGGTTCTGCCTCCATGGCTGAGTTTTGGAAGTGCCCCACTCGTTTGGAAGCACGAGGATGAAGCCATTGCTGGGTCTGTGTGGGGAGGCAGACGTTAATTCAGGAATTTCTCTGGGATTACGTGGCTGCTGGCTCCTTGAGGTTAACACGAGACAAAGGGTCCTGCTGAATGGAGCCCATCATTAAGGATGCCTCTTCTGGAGGTGCCACGAGTTAAGACTGACAAGAAACATCAGGGGAAGAGGAGAGAAGGGAAAAGGCGGGGGTGGGATGATTACAGGCAAACAACCTCAGCAGAATAAGCAATTTCCTTAACCACCACCTGGTTAGTCATTGTCAGACTGTTCCTTAGTATCAGCTTAAGATCCCATTGCCACCATGACAACCCTGAACTGTTCTGGAGAATTTCTGGCTTAACACACAGCTGATTAAACATTCACCCTGCCCAGGGAATTATATCAGTTATTCTCGTTTGTCTGACCTCTGGTTTCTGGGAGTCCTGGAGGCTTTAGATAAAGCAGCCTCACACTGACAGGTAAAACCCCTGCACTGCCCTTGCACTTGAGCAGGGACAGAGTGGGACACTTGACAAGGACTTTTTTTTCCCCTAAGACAGTGATGAGAGAAACCAGGGCACTGAGCACTGGATTTTTATTATCATCATATAGAGACACCCAGCAGTGCTGCACGGCAGCGCAGTGATGGCCTCAGTGCAATGCTGGTGGAAGTTGCTACGTTTCCCTGATTTTGGAGGGTTATTTATGATGGATGAGTGTCTTCTGGAAGGGACCTGAGCATCTGAGGATGGCTTTTGCAAAAGGGATTTCCCAGGCTTTAGGTGCTGGTGGAGTGGAGCATCAACTCTTGTGAAAGGGAATGGTTTTAAACTGAAAGAGAGGAGGTTTAGATGAGATATCAGGAGGAATTGTTCCCTGTGTGGGTGGTGAGGCTGTGGCACACGGGACCCAGAGAAGCTGTGGCTTCCTGGAAGTGTTCCAGGCCAGGCTGGATGGGGCTTGGAGCAACCTGGTCTGGTGGAAGGTGGCAGGAGGTAGAAGGGGATGAGCTTTAAAGTCCTTTCCAACCCAAACCATTCTGGGATCTTTTTCTGTTTCCTGCTTGGCTCCCTCCAAGATCTGATCCTGAGCTGAGCTGATGCTTGATGATGTGTGGGTTGGCTTAGTGCTGATGGTACCTAGGATGTGTTCAGTTACTGGCTGGTAATTTACAGTTTCACAATTAGATGATTTATTAATTATCCTTTACTCAGTGTATGAACGAGGCTGCTTAACAAGGCACAGAACTCGGAATGAAAGTGGCATTTCTCTCTCCATCACCTCCTGACCATGCTGGACAGGGTGGGACCAGTGTCTCCAGAGTCCAGGACAGAACTGTGTCTCCACCTGGACAAGGCAGGGCTTTGCTGGGGAGTGTGGAGAGAGCAGCAGGTCCTTCCTGAGCCTGTTCCTCACTGCTGCCAAACCTTCCAGCCTGCTCAGCCCTGGGGGGACACAAACATGGGGAAGGCTCTGAGGAGTGGCTGAGGGCACTTGGCTCGTTCAGCTGGAGCAGAGGAGACTGAGGGGAGGCTCCTCGGGGGCTGCGGCTCCTCCCGAGGGGAGGCAGAGGGGCAGCGGCTGAGCTCTGCTCTGGGCCAGGGACAGGAGCCCAGGGAAGGGCTGCAGCTGTGTCAGGGCTTGGGATGGAGCTCAGGGAAAGGTTCTTCCCCCCGAGGCTGCTGGGGCACTGCCCAGGCTCCCCAGGGAATGGTCCCAGCCCCGAGGCTGCCAGAGCTCCAGGAGCGTTTGGACAGCGCTCTCAGGGATGCCCAGGGTGGGATTGTTGGGGGGTCTGGGCAGGGCCGGGGCTTGGATCCACGATTGCTGTGGGTTCCAGTTCAGGATGATCTATGAGGGATCTATGGGGATTCTATGAGGCCAGGTTGGAGCAGGAGGCACCTGGAGATGTGTGATGAGGTGGACAAGGCCCTTCTCTGTGCAGCTCATGGGAAACAAGGCATGGGATTGAGGATGGATCCTGCCCAGAGCTGGATACTCCAGGGAGCTCAGCCAGCTCTGGGGCCTTTCTGACCAAGAGTCTGATGTTTTCTGTTACCCAGCTCTTGTTTGGGCAGTAACAGGAGGCTGTGCAGAGCCTCTGATAAGGTGGGAGGAAGCAGGCTGGCAGATAAGCCTGGGCTCTCCATCTGCTCGAGGTGCAGCTGTCAGCGCTGCCACCTCGCTGCTCTGGGCAAGGATATCTTTCTCCTCCTCCCCTGAGCTGTCTGGGATGGTCCAGTCTAAAAAAACAACTCAAAATCCACCTCTGTGCCGTGAAATGTGGGGGGAGATGGGAATAAGTGCACATGGACTGGTTCTGTCTAATTTAGCCTCAGTCCTTGCATTTAAACAATTTCTTGTTCTGTTCAAACCCCCACCCTTCCCCCCAAAGGAGATGAAATGCAGATCTTTTCAAATATTCATGACCTTAAATGACCAATCATGGGAGGAAATTTTTCTTTAATAGGTACAAATAATAAGAAATGATGGCTCCTGGTCACCAGGCTGGTCTTCAGAGCTTCCTTCTTCCCAGCAAATATTTATTCTCCTTCATGTGACAGATGTGCACCATTGTTAGAAGACTTCCACCTGCCACAAAGGTGAAATATCTTTCACAGAATATTTCTTCAAGCCCCTTGAAGAACCCGGGCCTTGCCTGCAAGCTGCCCAGCCCCCACAGCTGCTTGCACTCAGAATGCAGATTTTTCTATATGAATCACCTCCCCTCAAACCAGAAAGGCAAAGTTCACCCTCGTGTTTTAGGCACCTCCTCTGCCACATTGACCTGCACCGTTCTGACCTGAACTGGGCCTACAAAAGCAAAGTTGTTGCTGCTCCTGGTGTAGCTTTAGAGATCTGTTGGGGTCCATGATTTCCTACTGGAATAGTATTTATGGGAAAATCGTAGAGTTTCCATAAGATCATGACTGGCACAGGGTGCCCAGAGCAGCTGTGGCTGCCTCTGGATCCCTGGCAGTGTCCAAGGATGGGGCTGGGAGCAAACAGGGACAGTGGGAGGTGTCCCTGCCCATGGCAGGGGGTGGAATGGGATTTAAGGTCCCTTCCCACCCAAACCATCCTGAGATTTTATGATTCTATGAATATTCCCTGCAGGAAGCACTCAGAAGGGTAGGACTGCAGCTTTTTGTGCTAATAAATGGACTTACTTAAATTTAAGAGTATTGCCACCATTAGAGGTAATTGTGGAAGGTGAGGAGTTGTTAAGCAGATAATTCATGTTTCGAATTGTTCTGGAGCAGCAAAAGTGCTTTTTGATTCTTACCACTGCTGTTTTCTACAGTTTCATTCCTCCCAATGCAGATACTGTCCAGAATGTAAAAATCATTAAAAAACAACAAAACCTCAAAACAAACAAAAACCCCCAAAACACCCTCCACACAAAAACCCCCTCACAACACCCCAACTTGGTTTTAGGTAGAAAGTGCAGTAATTGTTTTTGTAACAAGCAGTAAACTCTGTGTTCCCTGAGGTTTATACCTGGCTGCTGAAAGTTGAAGTCAGTCCATTATTTAATCTTAGCAAATGATTATAAATCTGATAAAGTATAAAACTTACAAACTGATAAAGTGAGGTAGAGGCACTTAAATAGAAATAGTTTTCCTTTTTTTTTTGTCTCATTATCTTAGTTAAAAACCATATTTTTTTGAGCTGTTCCAGTGCCAGGAACCCCAAAACCATCCAGAAAATCTGTTACCCTGGATGAGGTGGGGTCTGCTCTGTGCCCCGAAGTGCTCTGGGAGGTTTCATGGGAGAGGCCGAGCAAAGATCGTCTCACGGCGAGGACGCCGGGGGTTAATTATTTAATTACCCTGTGCCGTCAGCGCGTTTCATCCGTCACAGAAACCTCCTCTGCAATCCCCATCCAGGACATTCCAGCGCGGCTGCGTCACCCCGGCTGCTGGGATGGGCTGCAGCCACAGCCGGGGGTGCTGGGGAAGAGCTCTCGGAGTGAGGAACCTCGGGGCTGCTGGAGTTACAGAACCCTGTTAAATTAGGGAAAAACCCCATAGATGGAGAGGGACCTGCTGGAATCCACAGGGATGCTCCCAGGGCTGGAGCCCCTCTGCTCTGGAGCCAGACTGGGAGAGCTGGGGGTGCTCACCTGGAGAGGAGAAGGCTCCAGGGAGAGCTCAGAGCCCCTTGCAGGGCCTAAAGGGGCTCCAGGAGAGCTGCAGAGGGACTGGGGACGAGGGCTGGAGGGACAGGAGCCAGGGAATGGCTTCCCAGTGCCAGAGGGCAGGGCTGGATGGGATCTTGGGCAGGAATTGTTCCCTGGGAGGGTGGGCAGGCCCTGGCGGAGGGTGCCCAGAGCAGCTGTGGCTGCCCCTGGATGCCTGGCAGTGTCCAAGGCCAGGCTGGGCATTGGGGCTGGGAGCAGCCTGGGACAGTGGGAGGTGTCCCTGCCCATGGCCAGGTGGTCTCCATGGTCCCTTCCAACCCAAACCATTCCATGATTCTGTGATTCCAGCCGAGCCAGGGAGTGGATTGCAGAGTGAGCCCCTCTGTGAACCACCTTGTCCTTTTCTGCCCCATTTTCATGGATGAAATCTGTCATAAAAACATGATCCACCTTGGCCTGCTCCCTGACTGCTGCCTCATGGGGAAATGTGCTTTTTCTTCAGCCCCACAGGTTCCTTGCAGGCTCTGTCTTTGTGAAAATCAAAATCACCACTTCCTTGCTGAGGACTTAAAGGAGACATTTTCATATCAAAACATCTGAGGGTGTGGCTGTCACAAGAAAACCTCCGGGTTTGCAGGCCCTGGGGCTGCAGCTATACCAGTGCCTGGGATTTGGGTAATTTTCTAGATATTTATACACACTTATGTATAAAATACACCTAGATTTTATACATGTACACATATACAGACACATGGTGAGAGGGTGAATTTCCAAGGGTAAATTGTGATCAAGTGCAGTTCCAAGGGTGTTTATTCCATGTTTCTGATTCATCTCTTTGCCTCTGTACTCCATCCTCAGTGGGGTTTCTGTGCCACCTTAGACTCCCCTGTGCCAGGAGTCCCCCACACTCTCTGAGGCAGAATTTAATCTCTGATCTCGCAAGTCCCATCTTTTTCTGATCCACAATCCACATCCATTGGCACTTCAGATCTGTTTGGAAAATCCCTTTATTTGCTCTGTGCTTTCATTTCCATTTTCCATCAGGGAATAATTCAGTCCATGCCTTTTTTGTTGTTGTTGTGGTTTTTTTTTCCCAAGAGCCAGAAAGTTAAGATGGGCAAACTCACAAGGATTAATATTTGTAAAGTGCTCTGAAAGCCTCAGGTGATTGTTGCTTTACTCGCTGATCAAAACAAGACACACCTTTCTTGGGGATGGTGTCATTATTGCTCTGCTTCCATTTTTTGGGGGGGATGGTGTCAGTATTTTTCTGCTTTGTGCCCTCCTGGAATATTTTGTGCAGACGCACTTAGAGAATCCCAGAATGGTTTGGTTGGAAGGGACCTCCTGGCTTCTTTCTGCTCCCTGAAAATGATCCTCCAAGAAAAACCTTTACCCAGAGGATTTTCCTATTTTCCTATTTAAAAATTTCCTCCCCCAGTTTGCTGGGGGTGGAGATCCTGCAGGGCTTGAGCTGGGAGAGATGCAGAGATGATGCCCAGAGCTGTGTTTCAGTGCTGAAAAAAATTGAGAGAGGGAAAACAGCCAAAAAAGCCCTGAAGAAAGGGTTTAATTAGAGAAATTTGGGGAAAAGAGTGGTTGGGGCATTTCTTGCTGAAATGGCTCCAGTATCACTCTTCAGGCTGTTTTACAATCCAAATGAACACACAGCTAGAATGCTCTAAAAAGGGAATTTTGGAACAAAAATGAACTGCACATGAGCAAAACTCTGTTGTTCCATATTGCTCAGTTTGCAGGACCCAGTGAAACTCAGGGTATTTCTCTCTTTACACAATTAAAAAGTCAATTTATATCACAGGTTGAATTCCTCCAGCTGTGTTCTAACCTCGTGTCCTTAAAACCCAAGCTTTTTTTTTCAACTGTCACCAAAAAATTAATACATCATACACTGCAATTCTAATTCACTTTCCCCTAAGAATTACTTAATACCTTGGTGATGAGTCTCTCCTTAGTCAATCACGAAGGAATTTCTGTGCTAACTCTCATTCTGGCAGCTACTTGCTTGAATTTATATTGAGATGTTTGGGCAACGAAATGTTCCACACAGTGAGCGTTTTGAATGCATTCTCCTGATTTCTGAGTGCTTTCTTTACATCCGAGGGTTGAATTATGTGATCAGCCAGAACCTCGTGTGATATTCTGCTGGGGAAAAGTAAATTGTCTGGGGATGAATTTCCACTTTACAGTTCAGGTTTAGAACCAGCCTAGCACAGCAGTGAAGTGGAAGTTGGTGACAACTGACAGCCCATGGCCACTCTGCAGTGATTTTTAGACCTTTTTCTTTGTCGGGTTTATAAAAATTTTACTAATTTTTTCCTGCATCAGAAAGTTAATGTAAGAGTTGAGCTGCTGCCCGTTCCCTGGAAGAATGATTTCCCCCCCAAATCAGGAGCATGTGCTGACTGGTTAGAGGAGGTAGGCAAAAATAAGGTCCAATAATGTAATAACACAGGATTTAGACTTTAAATTTTAATTTTAATTTTCAAAGTCTGCCCCTCTGCCCACCCTCAGCTGGGTACAGCGAGTTGTGTCCATCCTTGGGGGGTGCTGAGTGCTGTGAGCCTGGCTGGGAGGCCAATCATCCCTAGGGATGCCATTCCCTGAGTTTATAACAACTGGGGCTGTTTTCCCACTGCAGAAGCACAACTTTGGCCCTTGGTCACACAAATGCAGGTGCTCGTGGGGCTGGAGAGCCAGGCTGCAAACACCATTTCATTAAATATCTCCTCTCCTCTCCTCTCCTCCCCTCCCCTCCCCTCCCCNCACCACGTTGGGATTATTGGTGTCTTTTCAAAAGCCTCTGGGTAAATGTCTGCCTGTGCAGAAATTCTTCTCAGCTCATCATTCATTCCAGCCTGAACCTCTTAGGAATCTCTAAGAGCTGGCACTGAGCAGGTCCAAGCAGCCCTGCATGGCCTGTGAAGTGTCAACTTCTCTGTGACCCCTTTCTGGGCTCATGGGTCACCTTCCCTTTTCCCTTTTCCCTTTTCCCTTTTCCCTTTTCCCTTTTCCCTTTTCCCTTTTCCCTTTTCCCTTTTCCCCTCTCCCATACAGACCCCAACACCTCCTGTGAACTCCTACAAACCTCTCACCGTTGCTCCTTTGAGTCCATTTACTGAACTGTGCCATTCCAGGCTCCCTCTGTACCTTTGTGTCACTCCTGGAAGGAGTCACCCGACTCTTCTGGCACAGAGTGATTGTGAGAGACAAAAACCCCCTGAGCTGGGAGTGCAGAGCAATGAGCACTGTTCCTCCTGGAGTGCTTTCTGCCAGAGCACCTGAGTGCAGATGCAGGGTAGATGATGGTGCTCTCTTTTTTTTCTCCCTTTCATCTACAAAGTAAAACTTCTCTACTAAAAAAAAAAAAAAAATCAATGTCCTACTGGTTGTTAAAATTTGCTGTTAATGTCTTGATTGCCGGACTCCTCTGCCCTGTACCACTAACCCCGTTCACTTTAGCACCATGTGGGGAATAAGAGCAGAAAATGTCCCTTCTCTTTTGGGAGGCTGAACTGGAAATTCAGGATTAACAAAATCTGCTTGGTTTTTTTGCCTTTGAAACAGGCAGATGGGATCATTTAACATATCATTTGCTAAAGCTTATTTTGATTGAAGTCTGATGTCAAGTAGCACCCCAAGCAAACATTTTGGAATAAAATACCAGATTTCTGACTTACAACTCTGGTGCTGTTGGTTTAAACTAACTCTGGTGATAAAATCCCTCCTATTGGCACAGGTTCTGGTAGCAGAGCAGTAATTGTTTGTATATAGAATTTTAAACCACTCGTGTTTTCCGCTGTTACGTTAATGGAAAACATATTTTGACATCTTCCCCTTAGCTCCCTGCCTAAACTAACTGGATTTGGAATTCCATCTGGCTGCACAGAAGAGACTCTTCCCTCTGTTCCCCACCCAAACCTCTCCTTGGTAAATAAAGGAGCCAATGAAAGGTTAAGTTTTTTAAGAGAACAAATCATTCTGCTGTTAAATTTGGCAGCACCGTAGTCTTTCCTGGCTACCTGCTGGTCTGAGGCTCTCCAGAGCTGCTGGAAGCTTTTCCTAAAATGCTTTGAGCTGTTGGAACACGTTTGGCTCATAAATACCTCCAGCTCATGGCCCATCAGAGACCGGTGAGTCAGGGAGGAGGGAAGGGTCGAGTGTGGATGTTGTAGAAACCCCAATCCCAATACCTCAATAACAGAATAAAGTGGAGTTTCATGCTCTGCAACCTGTCCCCTCTCCCCTTCCTACAGGACTTTTTCCTTCTTTGTCTGTTTGGAAAGAATGCTCCAAAAGGGAGATTTACCCTGTGGAATGTGAGATTAGTGTTAGGTTGGATCTTTTAAAATAATAAAGGTTTATGCACTTCAGCCACAGAGGAAAGTTGAGATCAGTAATGGGTTGATAATGAAACCATTCATAATTTTAAAAGGAAAACAGAGTGAATCCCCAGTACAGTGGAAGGACTGAATGCTGCCTGATTCCTCTGATCCTTTTGAAACTGTGCAGCTCAGGCAGGAGAATCAGCTTGAGGTGAGTTGATCGAGCCTTCCCTGCAATCTCTCCTATGGAAAAAAAATCCTTTGAAAGCTTCCCAGCCCACACAGAGCAGGGTCTTGGCTCTCAGTGCCTCACACTGATCTCCCTCTGCTTCATGTGATGACAGATCTTCAATATTCTTTGCAGCAGAATAAGGGGGGAGCTGCTGCTGCTGCTGCTGGTGATGGTTTGGTGTTCCTTGCGCTGTGATTTTACAAAATCCAGAACAGGTCCATGCCTCGGGCGAGTCTGGGGGGTGCTTAACCCCAGCAATATTCAGCTGCTACTCCTGGAGACACAGACATCATGGACAACATCCTCCTGCCTCCTTTGGTGCTCCAGAAAGAAAAGATCTGTTCCTGGTTCTTGAGCTTTGGGTACAAAAGTCTTTGAAGTCAGCTGTGGGAGGCTGGCCTTGTGACAAAAACGAGTTGAGTTAATCCTTGCCCTTGCAATTAGGCTCCTTGTGGGAATTTGCAAACATCTGGGTGGCCAGGAGAGCTCTGTGAAGCTGGCAGAGGAGCCCTGCTGCCTCCCCCAGCGCTGCCCTCTCCTTCGTGTGCTCAGAGAATTCAGTCTGGGCACCTTTTACTGACAGTGCCCGAGCCCGTGCAGGCTGTGGCAGAGGTGAACTCAAGGGCACGGCTTTGGGGGATGAGGTGGCTTGGAAGAGACCCCTCTTACCCAAATTAAACTCTCCCCAAGCAAACAAGTGTGGCAGGAGACTGATATTTGAAATATCCATGGGATAAAAAGCAGTTCCAGGTGTGCCAGCCTGGCTGTGTCAGGGGAGTTCAGAACCTCGGGTGATGCTGAGGCAATTCCTTCTCCCTCCGCCTTTTCTGCTCCTTTAGGAGCTGCTGAACCCTTTCAGCCTGGACTTCAGGAGGAATTTCTTCACTAGAAGGGTGATTCAACATTGGAAGGAGCTGCCCAGGGAGGTTTGGAGTCCCCAGCCCTGGAGATGTCCACACCTGGACGTGGCACTCAGAGCTCTGGGATGGGGACAAGGTGGAGACCAGTCACAGCTTGGACTCAATGCTCTGGGAGGGCTTTTCCAGCCTAAAGGATTCTCTGTTCCAAAACCCTTTTTTCCCTGCAAGATTATTCCTAGAAAACCTTTCTCTTTGCTCGTGGGGCTGCACTTCTCCACTGGTATTTGCATTGCTGATTATTTGGCCTTAGGAGAAGAGTTGCTCTGCTCTCAGCAGCTGGTGGCTTTCCTTTCCAGAGGAGATGGATTTGTTTTTTCCATCCCTGAATAATTTAGATACTATTCATAGCTTAAAAATATTACTTTGCAGAGTAACGAGGTGCTTGTGTGAGGCTGAAAATGAATGTTCTGATGTATTTCCACCTGCAAATTACAAAACTGCTGTGTGAAGTTTGCTGTGACAAAGCTTTAGAGACTCCAGTTCAGTCTGCATTTAATCAATTTGTTTTGTGGAGGAAAATTTATATCAAATCTGGCAGCCCTTTTAATGGGTAGGTTGAGGAAATGAAATTATGCCTGATTCTGGTTCCAAATGTGCTGTGACATTAGTGTTAAAAAAAAAAATTAAAATGACAATTTTTGCTTCTCTTCATTGTGAAATGGGCAGGCATTGTGCATAAAGAGATTTGTTTCAGGTTTTTAACCTTTTTAAAAGGTTTTGTCATCCTTTAAAACCTTTATGAAAGGTTTTGTCATTCTCAGTTGATATTGGTTAGGAGTGGAGCCCCAGCATAGGAAATGTCTCATAATTTGAAAAACAAATATTTTCTGGCTGGCCTGCATTGAAGGAAACACTTGGCCTGGACTCTTGCATTGGGCTGGTGACATAAATCAATGGGATGCTCCCAGCTGAGGCAAATACTCATTTCTCTGTTTGGAAGGTGTGAGGTGGGACACAGGTGGGGACCCTCACCTTCACACACATAGAGTGTGAAGATATCCCACAAAAGATACTGGGAAGAAATTCCTTGCTGGGAGGGTGGGCAGGCCCTGGCACAGGGTGCCCAGAGCAGCTGTGGCTGCCCCTGGGATCCCTGGCAGTGCCCAAGGCCAGGCTGGACACTGGGGCTGGGAGCAGCCTGGGACAGTGGGAGGTGTCCCTGCCATAGCCGGGATGGGATGGGCTTTAAGGTCCTTTCCAACCCAAACCATCCTGACATTCTGTGAACATTTCCATTGCTTGGCAGCTGCTCTGGAGCCTCCTCCAGCTCTGATATCTGAACCTTCTGCTCCCCGGACCTGCCCTCTGCCTGTGCTGCTGCCCAGGCTCTGGAGGTGCCTGTGGGATGCTCCTCTCTGCTCCAGCTCCTGCTCTTCCCGCTGCTGCTGCTGCTCAGTTCAGTTCGCAGTGGAGGCATTCTTAGCATTCCTTCCAGTCTGAATCGTAGCTACACAACATCTAATCACACTTCTCCCCAACAACTGGCCTGTAAATTAACATTATAATGGATCCTAAGGGTTTGTAATTACTCAGAACTGTCACCGGGCTGGAATCGTGCAGGGCTCTGCCTGTGAGCAGCCCTCCCTCTCCCGCTTCTTGAAGTCTTCCTGCAGGTGAAAAATTCATTTTCCTGAGGTTTTGTTGTCCTGAGCAGCACCTTCCTCCTCTGTAGTAAAGGATTGTCCTGGTAATGGCTCCGGGTACAGGAGCTTCACCCAAGTTTGGGACCAGGCTGAGGGGAGCTTGATAAGTCACTGAATTTCTTTGCTGAGCTGAAGTATCCCAGCCATTTCTAAAAACAACCAGCTTCTGCCTTCTTCTATCCCATCCCAATTTTGATGTTTATTTCTTCAGGCAAAACAGCCCCTGGAATGGCTGCAAGAGTTGCCTCTGGCAGGGATGGGGATGCTGCTCCCAGAACAGACTCTCGGAGAGAGGGGAGCAGAAATCCTTGAATTGCATCTCAAATCCTACCTCGGGCAGGGCAGCAGCATCCTTTCTGCTGTCCAGCTCTGGCAAAATCAGGGCTTATTCCCACGGGAGAATTCCCATCTCCAGAGGGACACGAGGGCTGGAGCTGTGGGGGTGTTTGCTGCTTCACCAAACTGACACCGGGAGTTTGGGCTCCCTGCGTAGGCAGCGCTGCAGTTCCCTCCAGAGCTCAGCTCGGAGCAGCTGCATCTCCTGGGGTACCAAAAATGAGTTTTTCATTCCCCTAAGGAGAGCACCAGGTGGGTAATGCAGGGTACATCCTATCCTGGTACTAAACTGGGATTATCCACCCCTTACACAGCTCCATTCCCAGCTTCCTCCAGCCAGCGTTCCCGTTTGGGAAAAGAATGATCTGCCAGGAATTGAGGTTGCTGCCTTTTTGTGGAAAGGGGGGAAGGAATGAAATAATAGTTAATACTTAATGCATATGAGCAGCGATGCTGCTGGGGTTGCCTAGCAGCCACTTAGACAAGCAAGAGAATAAAAGGGCTGAGTGAATGTGTTTGGAGCTGGTTCCTTGGTCTGCGGGTGGAATCTGACCCATGCAGCCTGGGTTTTTTTTTTTGGGAGGGGGAGGAGATGGTGGAATTTACCACTAATGGATATTTTAGCTCTGTGGATCATCTCTATCCACTCCCCCACCCCCCATCTGTTTTTCCTTTTCGGTTCTTTTTTTTTTTTTTTAAGTGTAACTTGGAGAGTTTTAGCCAAAGGGAGGTGTTAAAAGTTTTGTGTGGTTTTGCTGGAGATGGAATAGGCAAAAAAAATATAAAAAATCTCTCAAAGAGATTTTTTCCTTCTATTTAGGACTGTATCTCTGGCAGCCTGGAGATCATTAGCATTTCATGGCCTCTTCAATATACTGCTCAGTAAATGCTGTAGAGACTGGAAATAGCTCCTGCAGTCACACTTAACACTCCTTGCCTTGCTCTCCGTCCTGCAAAAAGTTCATTTCGTCTTCTGAAAAGCAAAAGTAGAAAGAAACTTTGGAAAAATGAAAAAAAAATAGGGAGAAGGGTGTTTGAGCTGCTCTGTGAGTGCAAATAAACTCCTTCCCCCACGAGAGCAGAAATTCCCCAAAGTATAAGGTTGGGTTAAAACCCACTAGGAGATAAAAATAAGGAAGGCTGACAGTTTAAATAGTGATTTTTCTGAAATCGTGTTCTTCTCCTGACTTTTTTTTTCAGCAAAAGTTGGAAAGCTGGAAACCCTTTTCCCTGTCAGGCACTTGTGGGAGTTACAGGACTCCAGCAACTGGAATCCTAAAACCTCCACTGCCATCCACACTTGAGAGGTGTGAACTCTCAATTTTAATGCATTTTCCTCATCCCAGCAGTAATTTTTAGCATATTAAAGCAGGGAAAAGGGCACTTAGGAGAAAGGAATGAAGTGAGAAGCATCTTGGACTTAATTTGGAATAAATATAGCGGGTCCTTGAGGGCAGCTGGTCTCTTTTACACCCTGAGAGGAGCTGATGGCTCTTGGGTCAGTGCCAGCAAAGATATCCCTGCAGGAATTCTGGTGGAAGGAGCAAGTGGGTCTAGGCAGGGAGTTTGGGCTGGTTTTAAGGGCTGGGCTTTGAGAGAGACCAGAGCTGGCAGGAGGTTGGTCACGTCCACCTTTGCTGCTTCTGCTGTCGTGACCAGAATTCTCTTTGCAGGTCCTTTACTTGGCCAAATGTCTCCGTGCTAAAGCATCTTTTAACCATTTTCACACAGTTTGGAGGCTTCAGTGCTGATGTTGGCCTTAAAGCAGTGGGCAAGAGTTGAACGAGCTTGGTTTGATTGACTTTTTCATTAATGAGTGTAAATGCTCCCAGGTCACCTCAGAGAGCTGCAGGTGCTGTCTGTGTTGTCCCTTTGCAAGGGGGATTCTTCAAATTATGACTCTTTAATTCCCAGCTGTGATCTTTAAGTTGCCAGAGATTCTTGCCTGTCTCCCATAAGGGGCTGCTCTCCGTCCAGTGCTGCTCTGAACATCTCCAGGAAAAGATTATTTGCCTCCTTCAAAATATTTCTGGGTTTACTCTTCTCGTGCAGGGCAGTTCCCCTGAGAGGGAGATAAATGCTGTGAGACCAAGGAGTAGTTTGGGGGTTGGGTCAGCAAGAGTTGAGGGAAAAAAAATCCTTAAATAAAGAAGCAAAATTTTGGAAGACTTTATTTAAAACGTGCCCAGGATTGTGACTTTTATTTTTCATCCAGTGGATGAGTGATTCCAGCTTTTTGTGTGCCTCAGAGAAGTGAATGACTCAGTCCAAGCCTGTGCAGTGCCCTGGGGGACTGTGCATTCCATCCCAGGCTGGGCTTTATCCTGGAAGCCTTTTCCCAACTTAGTCATTCTCTGATCAGCAGAAAAACACCTGGAGAAACACCAAAGGGAGCACTGAAAGCAGCCACACCTGGAAATCACCAGTGATGAGCTTTTACAGATCGCTGCCAGGGCAAACTGCAGCAGCGCCACGGCGCACTGCAAAGCTGGAGAGACAAATTCTGCCCCAGCTCTGCTCCTATTGAATCTGGGAACCTGTGACAGCAGTCTGGGGCCTCGGTGATGACCAGCAAGCACAGCAGAACTTTTATGTGTTCGATCAGCCCACGGCACCCAGGACAATGATGTTTCCAGCAGGCCAACAAAAGCTTTTCTCTATTCTTTATTTCCCCAGAGCAAGCTCTCGCTTAAAATCCTCCGAGTGTCTCTACGTTTTTGCTTATGATTAATTGCCTCAAATTCTAATGTAAAAAAAATCGATGTGGAGAATTTAAATTAGCTTTCCATGTTCATGGCACTGGAAGAAAACATCCTTTTGATTAATTTCTCCTCTTCATCGAATCCGAGGACACTCCAGAACCGCACACACGCTCTCTCCCACAAGCCCATCTCCCAGCCAGGCTGCCTTTCCCTGGGTTCACAGACACCACCAAGAAAAGCAAACTTAAGTTAGCTCAGCCCTGCTCGAAAGGGATCGAAATTCTGCTGGAAAACTTCAAGGGATCTAC
>VXAC01004165.1:25248-48805 GCA_013399225.1 Rhipidura dahli | reverse complement strand
AAAGAAATAAGTTGAAAGCTTGCTGAGGGGCTGGTGTGTGTTTGGGGGGTGGCTCTGGCCAGAAACACCGTGAGTTCCAGCTCCAAAAAAAGCTTAACTCCTTAATATTATTTTTTTAAAAACCCCGGCCAAACAAAAAGATTTCTCTCCCGATCATCTGCTTTGAAGAGCGCTTCCCCAGCCCGCTAATCCGTTTATTCTGAAATAACAATTAAATAAAATAAAACCAAACCAAAACAAAGCCGCGGCGGCGCCCGCGGGGCCCCCCCCGTTCCCCCCCTCCGCAGTTACCATGGCAAAGGCGTTATTTGTCCGTCCTGCCTTCGCCGGGCTCCTGAAAATACCCGCTGACATATTTAGTGAGGCGGGAGCGGGATGGGGATGTTTGGTTTGGGAAACGCTCCCGGCGTCGCCCGGCAACGCTGCGGGCCGCGGGAGGGGACCGGGAGGGGACCGCGTCACCCCTGGCAACCGCTGCTGCTCCCCAAACACCGCGGCCCCACCGCCGCCCTCCCCGCCATCCGCGGCTTCCTCGCCCGCCGCAGGGATTTGGGGGCTTTGGCTGCTCCAAAACCCCCTCAGACGGGTGTCAGAGGGGTGTCAGAATGAGCAGAGAAGATGCTTCCCCCACCCCACGCCCGTTTATGGTTCAAAAAGGGTTTTGAATCTTCCCCACTCGTCCCGATCTGCCAGGAGGTTCTGGATTGATCTGTGCCGTGCTGGGGATGGTGGAATGAGGTGGGTTTTGGGTGTCACTGGAGCTTCTGTCCAGCCAGACCAGAGACAGAAAGGTCACTGGGGTGAGCTGCCCGTCACAGAGCCACCCACTCGGTCTCCAGGCCAGAAACGCTGCCCACAGGAATTTATTGCCCGGATAAACGATCTCACTCGGTTAATTCCAGTTCTGTAGCAGTCAATTTTCTTTCTTTGGGACAGTGGGAGCTGTTGGAGCAGTGCAGAGCTGTTGGAAGCCTTTATCTCCTCCCATTCCTGTAGGATGCAGTTTGTCTTACTGCTGTCCTCACCAAAAATCCTCCAGTGCTGTTCTCCGAGCACTGAATATTCAAATCCATATTCCCAAACTGCATTTCTAGGACAGCCTCTCCAGGGAGAACTGCCTGTCTCTAGATAGTTTCTACATTCTATCTGGGGTCTTGCTTAGTCCTGGAATCTGCAGGGCCAGTCCCCAGCAGCTTTATGAACCTTAAATTCCCACAGAAAAACCCCAGCTCCCTCCCCCTCCTCACTGGAGCAGTGCAGTGGTGGGGCAGCAATTGCTGATGTCCCTGTGCTTGCTGAGATGTGCACTGGACACAGCAATGGAATGGCTGAAGATCTGCTCTGAGTTTTATTTAGGGCCCCCCGCTATGTGACTGAGGAGTGGCTGGAGATCTCAGAATCATGGAATGGTTTGGGCTGGAAAGGTCTTTAAAGCCCATCCAGTGCCACCCCCCTGCCATGGACAGGGACACCTCCCACTGTCCCAGGCTGCTCCAAGCCCTGTGCTTGGACACTTCCAGGGATCATGGGGCAGCTCTGGAATTCCATCCCAGCCCAGGGAACAATTCCTTCCCAAGATCCCATCCAGCCCTGCCCTCTGGCACTGGGAAGCCATTCCCTGGCTCCTGTCCCTCCAGGCCCTTGTCCAAAGTCCTTCTCCAGGTCTCTTCTCCCTGACTCCATTTTCTGTGGAGTGCAGGAGCAGAGCTCAGACTTCCATGGTGGTTCCTCTCCAGTAACACCAGTTGCTGGTCAGGGCAATGCTCCCCATGTTGTGCTGAGCTGGGACAACTTGGAACCTCTTCCTCCTTCTCCTCCTCCTCCTCCTCCTCCTCCTCTTCTTCCTTCTCTTTTTCCTCCTTTCCCTCTTCTGCCTCCCAAAGTACAAGCCCCCAGTTCATCCCACGGTTCATCCCATGGTGGCATCTTCTGGAGGTTCAGAACCCTGACTCCACCAATGCTGTAAAATCTGAGACAAACTCATCTCCTCTGCCAACAGCCCCAGTTTGTGTTTGTTGCTTCCTCTGCCTCCCTTTGTGAAGCACCACAGTGCTCCTGAGAGCTGCTGTGTGAATAAACAGCAACCCCCTGGGCTGTGCTGGCTGCAAACAGCTGCTGCTGCTGCCCCACATCCCCATGGAATTCTGCAGCCAATCCCCATGGAATTCTGCAGCCCATCCCCATGGAATTCTGCAGCCAAACTCCATGGAAGAGTGCAGCAAATCCCCATGGAATTCTGCAGCCAATCCCCATGGAATTCTGCAGCAGTTCTCCATGGAACACTGCAGCAATTATCCATGGAATTCTGCAGCCCATCCCCATAGAATTCTGCAGCTCATCCTCATGGAATACTGCAGCCCATCCTTATGGAATTCTGTAGCCCATCCCCGTGGAATTCTGCAGCAATTCTCCATGGAACACTGCAGCAATTATCCATGGAATTCTGCAGCCAATCCCCATGGAATTCTGCAGCCAATGTCCTGCTTCACACTGAAATCCTCAAAACGCTGCTTGTTCTTAAGGCCACTGAAGGGTTGTCTACTCTAAGCAAGTTAAAAATGAGGGCTGGTGAACTGCAGGTGTGGATTAAGCTGATCTCCTGGAATTAATTTCAAGCAAGTGACATATTCCATAGTTCTCTGATGTCAGACAAGCTATAAAAGCCATAGGACAAGCTATAAAAAGCAGCACCAAGGTTTGCAGTTCCTTGTTCCAAAATGAGCCCAATTCAGCCAGAGGAGGATTAGCTGTGCCCAGGCACCTGGGATTGTCCTGGGAGCTGTCCCACGGACTGCAGGGCACAAGGAACCAGGGACTCTGCTTTGGCTGATGATGGAAACTTTTAGATGTGTCCTGGAAAGGAACCTTTGAAATGCTTTTGTGCCAGATTTTTCCTGGAGACTCTTTTCTCACAAGGGGCTGGAGGGACAGGACACAGGGAATGGCTTCCCAGTGCCAGAGGGCAGGGCTGGATGGGACCTTGGGAAGGAAATCCTCCCTGTGAGGGTGAGGAGGCCCTGGAATGGAATTCCCAGAGCAGCTGTGGCTGCCCCTGGATCCCTGGCAGTGCCCAAGGCCAGGCTGGACATTGGGGCTGGGAGCAGCCTGGGACAGTGGGAGGTGTCCTTGCCATGTCAGGGGTGGGAATGGGATGGGATTTAAGGTCCTTCCAATCCAAACCATTCTGGGATTCTATTTCCTCTGCTGAATCACAGCCCTGTGAAACCCTTACAGTGCACATATTAAAAATACGGGGAAGCAATAAATTCCAGCCCAGAATTTGTGCTTGTTTTTCCCAGGCAGCACCAGTGTGTGTGTTAGAGCCTGGACATGGAGAGCACTGGAGTGTGACTTTTAATTCCTTCTTTCAGATGTGACAGCTTCCCCACTGCTCAGCAGACACCCAGGCATTGTTTCTTGGCTAACATTTGCCGTTATTGTAGCAAAACTTTTCTGAAGCTGAGGCTTAGGTAGTTCATAGGAAAGAAATAAGGAGTTCCACTTGTTGACAGGGTTGTGAAAATCTGGAATCTCTTGGACTTTTCTTAGCAATAAACAGCTGGGAGTGGTGCAGGTGAGTCTGTGAGAGCTCCAGGGAAGGGCTGCAGCTGTGTCAGGGCTTGGGATGGAGCTCAGGGAAAGGTTCTTCCCCCCGAGGCTGCTGGGGCACTGCCCAGGCTCCCCAGGGAATGGTCCCGGCCCCAAGGCTGCCAGAGCTCCAGGAGCGTTTGGGCAGCGCTCTCAGGGATGCCCAGGGTGGGACTGTTGGGGTGTCTGTGCAGGGCCAGGGGCTGGGCTGAGGATCCCTGAGGGTTCCAGCTCAGGGGATTCTGTATTCCATGATTCTCTGTAGGTTCCTGAGTGTGAAGAGCAGCAGGGCAGGAACAGGGACACTTTCAGACCTGAAGGAATCCAATCCTGGCTTTTGATGCTTGGAGAATGTTTAGGTTATTAACCCAAAAGAAACCAGGACAGGTTTTTGCATGGGAAGGATGTTCCCAACAATACTTTGCCCCTGTTCACATCTGAGAATTCCTGCACGTGGGATTTGGACCTTGCCAGCAACCCCTAAACTATTGTGGCTTCTGCTCTTCCACCTCATCTGGCTCTTAAGGAAACTCCAAGTTACAGGGCCAGCACAGATCCATTCCTGGCTCTTTTCTGTCCTCAAAGTTACTTTTAAAGAAACAACAGAGATCAGTGAGCGGCTGTTACACAACAGTTATGTGTGTATATAGATATTACTTGACTTAATTCTGTGAAATCTAATTAAAGACTGAGTGTATATTTGTATTTCAGTATATTATTAACTTGCTAATAAAAGCCATTTCCAAATTTGTGTTTTTCCATGAGGACCAGGTTTCTGAAAAAAAACCACCCAGCCCAGCTATAGTGCCTGCTGCCCTTGAAAAGTGTGTTTTGGGTTTATCTGTGTTTCCAGGTAACTGGAGCTCGTAGACAAGCAGTGTTTGCTTCTGTTTTAAATTAATTTAACCTAATCAGCGGCAGGGTCTGGTGCCTTCTCTTGTTTATAACATTTTGAAGCAGTGCAATGAGGAGTCTCTGCAGAAAGCTTCTTTTCAAGTTCCTTGGCATGTTTGCTTCCCACTTCCATGCCCTCCATTTAACAGCACTTGTGGAAAGGGTGGAGGTTACCACCCGTGGCTCAGGACACTGTGGGTGAGCTGGTTCAGGTGCCAGCTCCCACCAGCCTGGAGTTCAGCTGGGAGGGGATGAGGACCTGTCCTCTCTGTGGATGGGGCTCCATCCTTGGTGGCTTGGTGCTGCTCTGGGGATGCCAGGCACTGTCCTGCAGTGCCAGGCTCTGTGGCAGGTGGCTTGGTGTCACCTCGACGTGGGATGGGGGGGTTCTGGTGTAGAGGTCAAGGTTTTGGTGAGCCAAGGCTCTGTCTGGTCTGAACCTGCTCCCGAATCCTTGCAGGGCCTGAAGGGACTGGCAAGGAAACTGGAGAGGGGCTCCTTGTCAGGGCCTGGAGGGACAGGAGCCAGGGAATGGCTTCCCAGTGCCAGAGGGCAGGGCTGGATGGGATCTTGGGCAGGAATTGTTCCCTGGGAGGGTGGGCAGGCCCTGGCACAGGGTGCCCAGAGCAGCTGTGGCTGCCCCTGGGATCCCTGGCAGTGCCCAAGGCCAGGCTGGACATTGGGGCTGGGAGCAGCCTGGGACAGTGGGAGGTGTCCCTGCCCATGGCAGGCTTGGAACAAGATGAGTTTTAAGGTCCATTCCTACCCTAACCATTCCATGATTCTGTGAGATTTCCTGGCTCCCTCTAAGAGCCAGAGTAGCAGCTCATCTTCCAGGGCTTTCAGAGCAGTTCAAATCCCAGGAACTGCTGTCCCCAGTCACTCCCCAGAGCCAGGGGAATGTCAGGGGAATGTCACAATGGGCAGCTCACAACACCACGGGCAGGGGCTGAGCTCAGCTGCTGAACACCCAAAGGCTTTGAGCTGCACCCACTGCTCCCAGCCAAGGTGGGAGCTTTGTGCTCTCAGCATCCCTGCGGTCTGAGGAAAAGATCCCTCCTGAATGGGAATGCTGGGCAGAGCAGGCTCTCCTTGGCTCAGCCATCAAAAGCCAAGAGTTTCTTTTGATTTCCCAGCTGAAGAGCTGGAATGGTGTTTTTCCAAAGAAAATGCACAGATGGGGGCACCCCAAGGTCTCAGTTGGGAGCTGTGTCCTGCTCCTCTGCTCACCTCAGGAGCTTTTTTGGGCGATGGAAAACATGAAATTGGTGTTTTCCTGATTGGAATTTCAGGGGGACGCCTGTTATTCCTTGGAGGTCTCACCCCTTGGAGGCACGAGCAGCAGGGATGAAGGATGTGTGTGAGGCAGGAGCCAGGCTGGGTTTAACACAAATATTTGCTTCAAAGGAGGGAGAAATCACTCGATCCATTTTCATTCACATCAAATAAACCAGTTCCTTCTTCCAAAGAATGAAACACTTCCTTTCTGTGCCCTGCTTCAAACACAACCAATGCCTTTTCAGGGCAAGTTATTACATTGAGATTGAGCCAGAAATGTTGAATGAAATGGAAAATATTTAAGAAAGTTTTCTTTAGTAAAATAACTGTGGCCTAGAGTGTGGTGGATGAAGTAGGTGGATACTTGCAGCTGCTAGAAAATAATCAAAATCAGCCATTCCTTGCATTGCTTTTATTATTTGCAGTCTGTTTTGAGAGCATTGAGAATTCTCAGTAGTGAAACCATTAAATGTAAATTCCCTGGTTCCTTTTTCTGCAGTCAGGGGAGAAAACACGATTTAGAGCCCTTCTAGAACATGATGGTTAAATAGCATTTTTATTTCTCCTGCATTCTGTTATTGCTCTTCTGGTTTTCCCATTTATCTAAGCTCCAAGCCAACTAAACCTAAATAAAAGTTCCAATAAAACAAACAACTACTTTTAAATGTAAGCCTTCCCTTCAAAGCAGGCAAAAAATGCACAAAATCAACCAAAAAACCAAGGAAAAACCTGGATTTCCATTTTGATCCTCACAGGTAACTGTTGCAAATGAGAAATAGTTCAATTTTTTTTTTTTTTCAGTGAAACTGCAGCCTTCCCATTATTTTCAGTAAAATAACAGATATCTGGAGATTTCTATTAAATATTCATAGCTGCATCATGGACTTGCATATGGAAATGGGATTGGATGAGATTCCCTGGGTAATTCACCCTCCGGTCAGCCTGAGATCCATTCGACAGAAGGAAAGAGTGGAGCACAAACTGTGCTAGCTGAGGCTGTTGGCTGCACTAAATCTCATTAATTCCTGCTAATATTAACAATGAACAAAGGTTATCTGCTGGAATAATTTAAGGTGAATTCTCCTGGATAAAATGGCCTTGGCAATCCCATCCAGCTCCGGGTTTCCTGCAACTCTTTTAGCTCTACCATGGAATTGTTAAGGTTGGAAAAGACCTCTAAAATCAAGTCCAATAAATACGAATCTCACTGTCACTGAGTTTGCCTCTCTCCCGTGTCTGTAGAGATTTTAGCTGCGAGTTTATTTTCAGTTCTCACGGCGGGAAGTGTCTGACAACCTGTGCAGGTGAAGATTACAAATTTGGGATGCCTGGCTTTACCAAGGCTGTTGGCATTTGAAGAACGTCATAAATAAAAAGCCCAGCATCGTTAGAGCAGCTTCCCCTGGAAAAATAAACTTTCCCCCACCTTTAGATCTTAATTTGAAATAAAAGCCATGAAGTTTAGTGGTGGACTTGGCAGTGGTGATGATTGGACTCGAGGATCGTAAAGGTCTTTTCCAGCTGAAATGATTCTATAAATACATCCTTCAGGCATCAAAAATCCAATTTAACATTTCCTGTACTTCAAGGCAGTCATTTTCGTCGGATTCTTATGCCCCACATTTAAAATCCCCTTTGAGATGAAGTTGTTAAGCCCATTTATGAATGGCAAGGACAGGGGCAGTGGATTTCTTACCCGTGGAGGTAATAACACCCACCAAGGTTTACAGGGAAGCTTAAATATAAGTAGCTGTAAAAAACTTTTTCCCAGCGGTCAAATAATTGATTGTTCTTTAAACTAACTGAGGATATTTTCCTTTTCCTCATTTATATCCCAGTATTATATTCTATTTCAAAAGTCCTGCCAGAAATAAAAGGATGCAAAAAAGGAATTTGAAAAGTTTAAATAAGATCAAAGGATGACCAACCAAGTAAGCTTTGAGAAGCAAATTAAATAAAATAGTTCATGATCTGTTTTGTCTTCAAATGAGCAAGTGATTCACTGGAACAGCAACAATTTTAATGTTTTGAAAGCAGCACTAATAGAAATGTATGGTTCTGTAGAGAGGAAATTCCTCCCTGGGAGAGTGGGCAGGCCCTGGCACAGGGTGCCCAGAGCAGCTGTGGCTGCCCCTGGATCCCTGGCAGTGCCCAAGGCCAGGCTGGACATTGGGGCTGGGAGCACCTGGGACAGTGGGAGGTGTCCCTGCCCATGGCAGGGGTGGCACTGGATGGGATTTAAGGGCCTTTCCCATCCAAACCATTCCTTATTCCATCTGGGTTGGCTGCTGCTGCAGGGTGGCTCGTAGGTTTTACATTTTCACCTTCAAGAAATAAAGATTTGTAAACACAAGACCTAAATACCCCATGAGAACCAAGGCCACGCCAGTCCCACCTCTGATTTATGTGACCCACTCTTAAAAAACAAAAATAAGGTGGAGAAGGAGTTACATCCATGTCCAGTGGTGATCTTTTCTTCTAGAATAAAAACGAAAAGCAGTGTGGCCACAATTACAGCAGAAGTGACCCTGGGCCTGAGGAAGGCAGGGACTGAAATCCCCTTTAATTTGGAGTTTGGAGCTGCCTGGGATGGATGCTGCTGCTGCCAGATGTGCTGCAGAGCGAGGACCAGATCACCAAAGACAGATAAACCAAACATTTCCCTGAGCCCTGCTCTGGCTCTGATCACCAGAACTCCTTCCACGTCCGAGGGCTCCACATTCAGCTCCGAAATGTTTGTGTCTGAGGGTTCCAGGAGCATTCTGTGGAAAAATCCATCTCCTGGATGGCTGCAGCACAGAGACAGCACCCAGGGCCAGCTGTGGCATCAGCCCCCTCCTTCCCCAGACTCTTTTGGGGTGCAGGGGATGCTGCTCCATCACTTGGAGTCACCCTGTGACCTCCCCTGCTGCCTCCTCCTTTCCCCCCACTCCCCCTGCACATTTGAACGTAGAGGATATTTTGGAACGCTCCTCTTATCTCTGTTTTCCCAGCATTTTGGAGCTGTTTTAGGCAGGAGAGATTAACAAAGACAAGGCTGTTTACATGGAGGCAACGGTGCCTTATGAATGAAAGGGTGACAAGCCCGAGTTTTTATCAGCCCTCAAGGCTTGTGCTGGTACTCCTTGTCTTTCTGAAAGGCAATTCAGGCTCTGACAGCCCTCAGAGACCAGTGCTTGAAAAATACCTTGCCTAGGGGAGTATTTGTGGCTTTTTTAGGAGTGGGAAAATTGAAGCACAGGGGAAAGGGAAGCATCCTTGTTCAAGGTCACGGAGAGAGCTGGTGGCAGAACCAGAAATAGCACCCAGAAGTTATTAGGGTTTTTTTTTTCCTGAATTTCCTTTCCTGTCCCTGCTGTTTGCTTGGATACCGGTGTAGCTGTGTGTAAACAGAAGGTTTCCAGCGGCAGCAGCCTCGTTATCTGCCTGATTCATTCAGTGATGATGCAACCTGGAATCCAGATGTCTGTGATGCCTTCCAGGGCCCTGGTGGCCCCGTGTGACATCACCGGCCACGTTGAGCAATCAGGGCTGTAAACTTGTCTCTCCCTGAAATGCCAGTGTGCTGAATAAATCCACTGTAAGGAGATCTTGTAGCAGCTTTTTAGTGTCCAAAAGATGCCTGTGAAAGAGATGGAGAGGGATTTTTTACAAGGCCATGCAGTGACAGGACAAGGGGAATGGCTTTAAGGTGAAGGAGGGCAGATTTAGATCAGAAATTAGAAATTAGAAAAGAATTCTTGGCTGTGAGGGTGGACAGGCCCTGGCACAGGGTGCCCAGAGCAGCTGTGGCTGCCCCTGGATCCCTGGCAGTGCCCAAGGCCAGGCTGGACATTGGGGCTTGGAGCAGCCTGGGACAGTGGGAGGTGTCCCTGTCCGTGGCAGGGGATTGGAACAAGATGAGTTTTAAGGTCCCTTCCAACCTAAACTGTTCTGGGATTCTCACCACGATTTTATTCCTGTTGCATGGTCAGGTCCATCTGCTCATTTCTCCACAAGAAGTGACTTTCTTTGCTCTTCCTCACCTGCTAAGGAGCCCTGGAACTGAGAACATCAACTATGGATGCTGCTGATCCCCTCTGTGACCCACCAGCAGCTTTGTTGATTCTTAATTAACTTCTCAGTTTGCAAACTCCCCAGCACCAGGGGCTGCCAGGCTGTCAGAGGCCACCAGACACCTTTTAATGGCTTCTGTCAGTCCCTTCTGTGAGAGAGCTACAGGTGGGATAAACCTGTCTGTCTTAGGCCAGATCTAAGAGGAAGAAGTGAACCGTGGATCTTTGGGAAGCAGGAGGGCTGGCTTTTGAGCCAGAGAGTTCCTGCAAAGAAGCTGATCAAGAATGCAGCAAAACTGCCTCCCCTGTGGGAGGTGAAAAGTGGGATGGGAGCAGAGCAGGAAGCCCTTCCATGGGTGTTTGTTTCAGGGGTGTGGCAGAGCTGCTAAAGAGCTGCAGGAGGCTGAGGGAGCTCCAGGGGTGTTCCTTACCCTGGAACTGCTGAGGAGTTTGAGACAGGAACTGCCCCTGGATCCCTGGCAGTGCCCAAGGCCAGGATGGACGAGGCTTGGAGCAAACTGTGGAAGGTGTCCCTGCCCATGGCAGGGGTTGGAATGGGATGAGCTTTAAAGTCCCTTCCAACCCAACCCATTCCAGGATTCAGGAGTTGGAGCTGATCCAAATCCAACCACAAGTTCCTGTGACTGTCCCCATCAGCTCTGGTGGCCTTTGGAGCAGAGCAGGGGCAGCCACAGCTGGAAGAAAGAAAAACCTCGGGGCCGTTTTTCCCTGTCTCCTGCTTTTCCTGGAGCCACTTGTCCTCCTCCCACCTTCCCCCAGTTCCACATTGCCCAAGACACTCTTTGAGGTGACCTCCCACAGACAAAGATCATTCTGACCTCCAACCCCACAGGTCTAAGAGCTGCTGTTTATTAATGGTCCATAACGACCCTTCCTGTTCTCACCTACAGCAGAGACACCCCTGGAACCCCAAAAAGTCTTTCTGTGGCCCTGAGCCTAATCTGGGATAGTGGGAGGTGTCCCTTCCCATGGCAGGGGGTGCAATGGGATGAGGTTTAAGGTCCCTTCCAACCCAAACCATTCTGGGATAATGTGAAGAGGAACGAGTGAGACTTTGGGTGCCACATTTCCTCTTCTCCTTGGAAGCCGATGTCTTTCCCCACCCTCTGGAGCCTTGGCCCAGGTGCCAGCTCACTTGGCAGCCATGCTCCCAGGGCATCAGCGGGGCTCTGCAGCACCTCGTGCTGGTTTCTGGGAGCGCAGGAATTACGTGTGCGCTGTCAGCTTTCCATCAGCACAAATTAACGAGAGCAGATGGCGCACGCGGATCTCAATCCAATTCTCAGGAAGCGCAGGATGGCTTTTATGAGAAGTGAATGATTCTTTCTCCAGGATGTTGCACTGATAAATAAAATAATAACAAGTCCTGTACGTGTGGCTTGGCAGTGCAGGACTTCCCTGTCTGTCTACCTTGTCTGGAAGTGCCATCTGCAGATTTCCTCGGAGCCTTTGTGTCTGGCATGGTTGTCATCACTGCCTTGTGGAACAAACCTGAAAATCACCCTGGGGATTGATTTTGGCAGCAGACACTTCACCTTCTGCCCTGCCCACATCTCTCTGCTCTGTTCTGGTCACTGAAGGAAAGCAGAAGACAAAATGTAGCAGCAAAGATGAGTTGTTGGTAATTTGAATCGTAGAATCATGGAATATTCTGGGTTGGAGGGGACCCTCAGGGATCATCAAAGTTCAGCTCCTCCATCAATTCTAAGTGTTCTTTTCCGGTTATAACTCCACTTAAAAAGGGACCTTTTGTAGACCTAAAATGCCAAGAGCTGACCCAAGAACCACTGACAGAAGATTAAAATATCTTTGTCAACTCACCCACCTTTCTTCTGTGACCTCACCACGCTACATTTCACACTCAGAAAACCCTGGAAAGCTGCAAACCGCGGCCTTGGGCACAAGAGAGAGACAATAAACACTTTTAATAAAATTAGGGGAGTAGATGTGCTGAAAGTGCCCCCCTGTCCTGCCCCAGCATCTCCATCTGAGCGTCCCAAACCTGGCAGTGCCAGCCGGGGGTTTAATTGCAAATAATTTGGGGCTGGAGCAGGCATGGAGCTGTTTCCCTCCTTTACTGGAAGAATTATTATTTCCCTGATCCCACGGCGCTGTTGCAACTGGAATCTTCTCACGGGGAGGTTTTGGCTAAAACCCAGGCAGAGGCAGTGATGGGGAGAGGCAGGTGCTGCCTTTATATAGCAGAGCTGCAGGGATGGGGGTGCTGAGGGCAGATTGGGGGGCCTGGGGGGGACACAGGAATAAATATTGATTGAATTTCCCTCATTTCTGGCTTGTTGGATTCATCTGGTAGCTGTGAGTGTGTTGGTTCTGTGTCTGCTCTTTGTCCCAGATGTGAGAAAAATGATGGGAAGAGAGAAAATTATTTGCGAGCTCTGGGGTTTTGGGAAGGTTGGGAGAGAAATTGTGATTTGCTAATGGGAGTATGGATATTGGGGCAAAAAGCCCTTAAAAACCTGTTTTGTGGAGAATCTTCATACTTGGGGGTTTTTGTCAGTGGCTGAAGGAATAAACAGGTAAATTCTGTAACTTCCCACACCCCTTGCATCTCTTTTGAGCACAGATGAGCAGGGTCCAGTGTCCCTCAGTTTCTCATTTTTCCTTTTGCCTCTTAACTTGCACAAAGTTGAGGGAAAAGTTGAAATACTGGAAGGAGAAGGGAAATAAAACAAAGACATCATAATGTTGTTCAGAGGCTCAGCAGTGAGGCCGAGAAAGCAGAAATGGCACTGCCCAAAATCTGGTTGGTTTTAAACTTTTGATTTTTGAAGTGACAGCAGAAACCCTCCTAAAATAGTTTATTAAGCAGGAAGTTTCACAAGAAATTGAGGAAAAAAGGCTCCCCCACCCAAAAAAAACCTCAAAATGCCATTTTGTGCTGTCAGGAAGCCCCATCTGAGGATCCCTCAGTGTCCCCAGGGGTGGACACGGGCTGGGCCACAGGGGTTTGAGGATGCCAAGGGCACCATCAGCTCTGTAGGGTTGTGTGGCAGTGGAGGGCGATGCTGTGGCTTTTTGGGGACCTCAGTGGCATTTTGGGGCGAGGGCAGGGATGGGAGGGTGGAGATGCTGCTTTGGGGGGTTCTAAAATGTTGGGAGTCGCTGCTCTTCTGCTGTTTGTCCTTGATTATTTGTGGTTAGAAACCCAAGCTGGCCACCCCACTTTCCCAGTGAGATCTTAGCTGAGCTCCAGGCACTTAGGTTGGATTAAAAGCTTTTTTGCAGTAGTTAAACACGACATTTTAAAAATCTGCCCTTGCTCTTCCCCACTGTGTGTGATGCTCACTGTGACACAATAATTTTCCAATGCCACTTTTTGGTTAAATATAGAAGTGCATTTTCTGTTCCTTCCCTCTCCTCTCCGTGAAACAATTGTGCAACTTTCTTTTCCCTTCATAGAATTCTGCATTAAAATTAGCTCCAGGGCTAAAACGAGTCCCGTGTGTAGGACGGGAGCTGCCTCCCTTTCCCAGCACTTCCCTCTGGATCCTGCACTGGGATTTTGCCCCCGGTTAAAGGGGCTGGGGGGGGGTGCGTGACCGTGCTGTGCTGCCCTGCCTGATGTCCCTGTGCTGTCCCCAGCAGTGAGCATGCAGAGTCCCGAGGGTGGATCAGACTCAGCAGCTTCCGTGGCGCTTCACACGTCGGCCTCAGCCCAGGCGCCGGTGGTGCAGCCAGTGCCAGCCTCTCAGCAGGTAATGTATGCACAGCTGGGGATGCTGTTTCCATGGAGAAGAGCCCTGTTTTCCCTGGCAGATGTATTTTAATCCCGGGATTTGATAGTGGGGAGAGGATTTTTAATCGCCTCGTTGAGGTAGTGGGGACAACATGTTGCTGGAGTCAGTGTTGAGAAAGGCCCTGTGGGTTTGAGGCCTCCCAATCCACCTGCAAACTTTGAAATGTGGGGTTTGGGGTTTAATTGAGGTCCCCAAGGGAGTCATTTCATGCCACCTGGGTGTGTGCTTCAGATTGGTTTCCTGTTGTCATTTTTTGGAGTGTCAATAAAAGCAGGGGGAGATGGAGCAGCCCTGGAAGGTGCCGAGGTCCTGGGAACAGGTGAGAGCAGGGCTGGTGCAGGAGGGGATGGAGGAACCAAGTGCTGCATCCAGAGAGGAGAGGCCAGCAGGTCAGGGAGGGGATTGTCCCCTTCTGCTCTGCCCTCCTGACCTCCCCCTGCACTGCTGGAGCCAGGGGGGGTTCTCAGCACAAGAAGGGCGTGGAGCTGCTGGAGAGAATCCAGAGGAGGCCACAGAGATGCCCCAAGGGCTGGATCCCCTCAGCTCTGGAGCCAGGCTGGGAGAGCTGGGGGTGCTCACCTGGAGAGGAGAAGGCTCCAGGGAGAGCTCAGAGCCCCTTGCAGGGCCTAAAGGGGCTCCAGGAGAGCTGCAGAGGGACTGGGGACAAGGGCTGGAGGGACAGGAGCCAGGGAATGGCTTCCCAGTGCCAGAGGGCAGGGCTGGATGGGATCTTGGGCAGGAATTGTTCCCTGGGAGGGTGGGCAGGCCCTGGCACAGGGTGCCCAGAGCAGCTGTGGCTGCCCCTGGATCCCTGGCAGTGCCCAAGGCCAGGCTGGACATTGGGGCTGGGAGCAGCCTGGGACAGTGGGAGGTGTCCCTGCCATGGCAGGGGGTGGGATGGGATGGGATTTAAGGTCCCTTCCCACCCAAACCATTCCATCATTCCTTTCCACGGTCTCTTCCTTTGGTAGGCAGATCCCAACATTTTAATTTGAAGGGGAGGATTTGTGATTAATATCTCTCAATATGCTGCATTTGGGAGGACCAGTAGGAGACAAGTGATGGCTTCAAGTGATGAATGGGAACCACCCAGTGCAAAACGGGAAGGGTTAAGTGAAACTGGTTCCTTTTTGTTCCTTTTTATGCCGTTTGGGGAACTTTCAAAAGCAATTTCTGTCTCAGGAAACTGGAGGGATGAGAGGATGGGTGGGTGTAACTCAGCTACATCCTTCTCCAACTCCCAAGTGAGCAGCAGCAGCAGCTGCCATTGGATGCTGATGAAAAGGAGCAATTAAAGATTGTGAGTTGGGAGGAATATTCCACTCTCCACGAGCCATGAACATTCCCATTGGGTGATCCGGAGTGCTGCTGTCACCTCCCAGCCTTCCCATCCATGGAGAGCATCCCTTGCTGGTGTTGCAGTGATGGGGACAGCTCTGAGCAGCAGTGCCTGGTGCCCCAAGGATCTGTAGTGTGGATTTGGCTGTGAACAAAGGTTGGAAAACTTTGGGATTATGAAATCACCCAGCCAGCCTTTGCCTGTGCTGCCGTCGGGACATGGAGCATCGAGAGGTACTCCATGGATTAAGGAAAATCTGGGGGATAGTGGAAGACTGCTGAAGAGGAGGAACATCCAGAGCCTTCCCTTCTCACCAGCAGGACAAAGAAAATACTGGGAATGAGCTGCTGGCAGCAGGAATGGTGTGAGGCTGAAGCCCTTGGGGTTGTTGAGCACTGGTGCCCCTTTCAGTGTGGGCAGAGGCTGTTTGAGCAGGATGGCCTCACCTTACAGGTTGGGGATGATTCTTTCTTTTGGCTGGAAGGTAACAGGACAGGTAACCTGGACAGGCAGTGAGGAGCTGAGCTGGGCAGCTGTGCCAGGGATGTGCCATTTGGCAAAAGCAATGCCAGAGAATGGGAGAAAAGTAGGAGAAAGGAAAGAGTCTTCCATGTAGGTGCCAAGGCCTGACTTCAGAGAGGGCCTATGATGTCCCCATCCTGCTCTGGTGACAGCCCCTTCTGGAGGGAAAAGGGGCCAGGTGTCCTCACTGCAGGATCTCCAGGGAATGCAGCCTGGGCACGGGGGATGGAGCTGCTCTCTGGAAATCCAGGCAGTTGTCATAAAGCTGTCATTCTGCCAGGACAGGATTGCTGGTTGTTACAAAGGCCTGTTGGGAGGGCTAAAAATCATAAATATCCATGTATGAGGTAGTATCCATGTATAAGCCAGTAATTATCAAGGTTGCTCCTAGGAATGCTGTGGGATTGTTCTCTGGCTCTTTGTTCTGTGACCCAATCTCCTGGGTGTTTCTAAAGACTCCAGCCACAGAGGATGTCTCTCCTTGGAGAAAGTTTAAAAGATGCTGGACTCTGTTCCCACAGAATCCTTTCTTTCCATCCACCACATCCCCACATTTGTTCTGCTGGATCTGCAGGTGCTGAGCACTCCGTGTCCACAACCTCACACTGAATGTGGACTGTAACACTGGGATGGATGATGGATGTGACAGAGCCACCACCACCAAAGGTCCCTGTGCCCTTGATGGCACTGCAGGGAGCTGCAGAAGCACCTGAGCTTTGGTGCTGGTGGAAGCTTGGTGGGATTTCCTGTTGCAGGAGGCAGGCTGTGGTTGGGTTTAGCAGCTCCAAGAGCAGGAACTTTGCAGCCAAACGTGGATCTGTGTGGAGAGATTCTTGTTTAGCTCTGGCTGAACTTATCAATGGACTGCTATTTGCTTTCATGGAGGTTGAAATGTGATTCCTGTCAGGAGTTCTGGATGCAGCTTTGCCCAGGTTCAGGGGGCTGAGTTCAGGCTGGTGCACCCCCCTGTGAGGGTGGGGACCACAGGGACACTGATTCCAGGGGGCCACTGCTGCTGCTGCTGCTGCTGCTGTCAGAGGCAGGTTATCCATGGAATTCTGTTAGAGAACACCTGGCTCACCTGTGCCATGGACTGAACTGAAGTTTCTCTTCCTGTCTTTCCTTCTTGCAGAGGGTTTTGGTCCAAGCCACAAGCTCTGCTCCCAAAGGGGCTCAGATGCAGCAAATCTCCGTTCCCAGAGTCCAGCAGGTTCCACAACAGGTAATGAACCCTCTGGGGAGAGACACCACGCAGGGACCCCTGCAGCAGCAAGTCCCACACGGCTTTTGGAGCTGTGCCAGATCTAGAAAAATCTAAATTAAAGATTTATGGGCAGTCAGAGACCTGGGATTGCTTTCTCCAGCTCTCTCCTCCTTTCTTAGACTGATGACAAAAGAAACTCTCAAGATATTTGAAGTTTAGGAAGAACCTTTGCTGTAGTAGTTGTCTTTCATGTATTCAAAGATTTGATGGATTTGTACATCTGAAGATTTGATGGATGCTTTCAGCTGCATCAATTTAAAAGCATTTATGAAATCAAAGTTAAATTAAAAGTAATCTCCTCTGGTAAAGATTTTCTTAGAGGTGAAGTTAATTACACAAACAAATTTACTGGCTGCACGTGGCTCCAGAGAAAGGTTTGATGCCAGGGAGCCATGCAAATGTTTTTATTTATTTGAACTCTGCCTTTCCCAGGGCTGGTTTCCTAAGAAACCAGGGATATGTGGTGCTGCTCCATGTGGACAGCGAGTCTGACCCTCCTATTTTTTTTCCTTTAGTGATTTTTTATTTGGTTGCTCCGTTTCAGGAGGAAAGAAAAATTGACAGAGGGCAACTCCATCCCTCTCAGGGGAAAGAAACAGGGGGCTGGGGTGCAGCTGGACACTGCCAGGCTCCCCTCTGAAGGAAAGGCATGAGCATGAGCTCACCCCTGTTAGTCAGCCCTGAGACACGTGTCCAGAGGAAAACCATTGTTTCCACTGCTCATGGAGCAACCACTTCTTTATCTATTTTAATTTGACCTTTGAAAAGAAAAACCTCCTTTGGGATTCCTAAGCATGGAGGGGAGAGGGGGGAGAGAGTGTTTTGGGGTGGTTTTTTTTTTTTTTTGCTTTTTCTTTTAAAAAGAAAGCTTAACTGTCAAGGTGAGGTTGGAGTTGTGCAGTTGAGGCTGAAGTTCCTGAGCAATTGCTGACTTCTGGCTGCCTGTTGCAGGTGCAGTCGGTGCAGCACGTTTACCCAGCCCAGGTGCAGTATGTGGAAGGAGGAGAAGCTGTTTATACCAATGGAACCATGTAAGAGTCTCTCAGAGATGTTCCCCTCCCACCTCCCAGCCCTTCCCTCCCCCCAGGCTCCTTCCTCCCCTGTCCCACGATGGAAGGAGGAAGAAGAGGAGCTGTTCCAGGTGTTGTGTGGGGTGTGAGGGTGGTTTCAGCCAGACTCCAGCCTTGGGGGTGTTGTGCTCCCTGTTGTCCAGGGAGTCCTGCTGCACCAGAGTATCTGGTGTTCCCCTGTGCCCAGCAGGTTGTGTGGGGACGTGGGCAGCTTTAGGGGTGGAACTTTTAGAGGAAAAAGGGGGTGTTGTAAGATTGTAGAGAATCAAGGAATCCCAGCATGATTTGAGTTGGAAAGGACCTTAAAGCCCATCTCCTTTCAGCTCCCCAACCCCTTCCACTATCCTGGGCAGCTCCAGGCCTTGTCCAACACTTCCAGGGATGGGGCAGCTCCAGCTGTGCCAGGACCTCTCTACCCTTAGAATTTCCTCTTCCTCCTGTCTGCCATGGCCCATTTTGTGCCTCCTTTTGGCCTTTCTCCCCCCAGTTCCCTACAAGAGCTCCAGGCTCTGCCCTCGCCGAGGGCTTGCGCCGCGGAGCCGATGAATCCCGGCACAGCTTCCCATTCCAACAGAGCAAACCCCACCAACACCAGAGGGGGCTTCTGACACCTGTGTGTTGCTATTGTACCACGGCCAGAGAGAAAAACAACAAAGTCCAAGTTCAGAGAGAGCGAGCCAGATAGATAGATTGATTTATTAATTAATTCCTGACAGTTCACAAAAGATGGCATGAAGTCATTGGTCATGGACCATCTGTCTCCCATTTGGGTTGGCTGGAATCTGCAACACTCACTCAGAAATATTTTTCAGTCAGTCCCATAACCAAATCTACACAACAAGCTGCAGGTGTGAGATAAAGGAATTAGTTTACAGAAACTGTAGCACTATTTTTCATAGTTTCTGGGAGAACAGCAGAGCTCTCACAGAATGGGAAAGCTGAAGGATTTCTCTGCTAAAAGCTTTTCAGTGTCTACACTTGTCCAGCTCTAAGAAACCTGGACACATGGGGTTCCCTGTGCCAGCTCCTCTCTGATGTCTATATAACCCAAGTAACAAGGAGCTCATATAGCTTGAGTTAAAAGACATCTATGTAACCTTAATATCAATATAACCTGTAACCTGAAATATAGTCTTCTGAAGCCTGAATCATAATATTTACTTATGTAGCCTAAATCATAACTTCTGACTACAGTTTTTACTTATGTAACCTAAATCATAACTTTTGATACCTATAACTTGATGCATATATAACCTGAATCATAACCTTTGATACTCATATATCTAATATGAATAACTTTTATACAATGTAATGGCCAGTATATAGTTAACTAGTTGCTTAAATGCAGAATAGACAAAAAGAGAAAAGAGAAGAGAAGAGAAGAGAAAAAAAAAAACAACCTAGCAGATGTGTAGTCTTAGAGACAGATAGGGGTAGCACTAATGAGAAATTGGCAAGAAAAAGCCAATTAGCCACAAACCAGAGAATTTAGGCTGGCTAAGACCAGATAGACCAAAGGGGAAAAGTTCAAGTACAAAGAAGACTTTGGGAGCCTTTGGGTCATCAAAGACCCCTGAAGACCCCTGAATTGGAGAAGGGCATGTGCAGTGCAAAGTATTATCTAATAATCATGAGATCATGTTATGTAAATTATTTCCAGCGGGTATGTGATGATGCTGTAATGACAGAGCAACATTAAGCAAAATTTACTACATAAATAAGCAAAATTTACTGTATAAGTATAGCACAGCACTTGCCAAAGGCGGGTGGGTTAGGAGGAAAAATCCCCCTCACCACCAGCACCACAATAAACAAACACCTGCTCTACAGACATGGCTCTGTGGGGATTGATTTCCAGCCCATCTTTGGGGCATCACCTCCATGTCCCCTTTTGTCCCCTGCACAGACGAGCCGCCTACTCCTACAGCAGCGAGGCGCAGATTTACGCCCCCGCCAGCGCCGCGCCCTATTTCGAAGCGCAGGGAGGAGGAGGTGGAGCTCAGGTGACTACAGCGGCATCCTCTCCTACAGCCATTCCCTCTCACAACATGGTGGGCATCACCATGGACATTGGGGGAAGTCAGATCCTCTCCGGCTCGGGAGCCTATCTCATTCATGGGGGGCTGGAGAACTCTAGACATTCTCTGTCCCACACCTCACGCTCCTCTCCAGCAACGGTATGTAGCCCTGCAGGCACCGCAGCAGCTCGGGGGCCAGCAATGATTCCAAAGGGAACTGAAAAGCCTTCAGAAAATAAAACTGACCTGTCGTTGGCGCTGTTTATGTCTGTAACATGCCACGGGTGCAGGGGAGAGAATAGACACTGGTGTAGGACACGTGTTGTTTCAATTGGTGTTTGGGCTGTCCCTCTCACTCTGCAGATCACTGAAATTATGCAGCGTTAGAGAAGATTCTCTGGGGGGTTGGTTTGGGTTCATCCCCCCCCCCCGAGCAAATTAAAGATTTGTCTCTATTTACATTTTCTTATAAGTCAAACTTCTCACACATGCTAAGCCAAAATATATCTTCAGTTATGAAGAGAACTGAAAAATCCTTCATTAAGCCAGTGGATAATTAGCACATAACTTACATCAAGCTGATCATGCCAAGTGCACAGTGATCAAAACCTCTTTGTGTGTCTATCTCCTACACCATTGTGTATTCTGTCCTTGCCATATGTTTAGAAAATGTCATTTTGGGGTGATACTGATGAAACAGAAATGGTTTAAAGTTCTGATTTCTTTAAATTGTGTCTCTCCAGCTGCCAGCTGAGGTGGCAGGTGCTGGAAGCACAGCAGTGTGGGACTGAGGGCTCCCAGCTCTTCACCCAGAACAGCCTTTTTGCAGTGAGAAGCACCAGGGCTTTGATTTGGGAATCTCCCAGCCCTTAGCAGCTGCCAGGAGTGGTTGGAGCTCATTTCCTGGGACACTGCTCACCTTCCTCTGCAGACTTCTGTGTGTTTGTACATTCATATATAAATATAAATACAAATGTAGGTGTAATTCAGGGGACGTAGCCAGAATTTCAAATGTGAGCGGCATCAGCAGGGAGAGAAACAGGATCTGTTGCTACTGAGAACTCTTGGAAATCTGGCCTGTGAAGTTGTGCTTTCTTCTCCCACTGAGTTTTGGAATATAGACTTTGTGTTTTTTGAATCTTTAGTGCCTTGAAAGGTTGCTTTGATCATGTGGTGAATGTGCTCTGCCTTGGGTAGGCGTAGGGGAAAAGTCCTTGGTTTGGGTGGAAGAGAAAATCACAGGTGCTGGGGTTCTTTTATTGGTGAGAATTGTGTGTGTGTGTGTGTATTTTAACTGTTCAAAGTTAAAAGTTAGCACTGGACCATTTGATTTTTGCTCAGAGTTATTCTTTGGAAGCATCACCTGTTTGGGACTGCATCTTGCAAAGCTCTCACAACTTTACTCTGGGATTTTTGGGGTTTTTTTTGTTGTTGTTTGGGGTTTTTGTAATTTCCATGGTGATGAGCACAATATCAAAGCCCCAGCAGAAAATGTGTCAGTAGAAATGTCCCATGAACAGATTTAGTTTGTGGTTATCACATGAGATAAGGCTGTTCAAAAAAAAAAACAAATTTAGAAAGCGACCTTTATGAAAATGCATCAGAGATAAATTCCCTCTGTTGCATGTAGGGATGAACTCTGGGAAGGTATTTGGACACAAAATAGCTGAGGAAGGGCTGGAGAGGATGGAGAGGAGCCTGGCAGGCAGTGCAGGGCTGTGTCTGTGGGTGGCTTTCAGTCCTTCCAGCGCAGTCAGAGGGGACAGAGCAGAGCCTTGACTGCTTGGGATTTCACATTATCATGGAACCATTTGGTCTGGGATCTTAAAGCCCATCCCATCCCACCCCCTGCCATGGGCAGGGACACCTTCCACTGTCCCAGGCTGCTCCAAGCCCTGTCCAACCTGGCCTTGAGCACTGCCAGGGATCCAGGGGCAGCCACAGCTTCTCCAGACACGCACAAGGAAGGATGGGCAGCTTCAGGAGAGCAGGGACTGAATCAAATCCATGGGCAGGATCATTATTTTCTGTTCATGTCCAGCCTAACCAGAGACTGGGAAAGGCTGGAGGGGCTCAGGAAGCCGTGGCAGAACGTGGTGGGGCAAGGTCAGGGGCTTTGTGGGAGGAAAGGAAAGCAGAGCTCATGCAGATGGAGCCAGGGGAGCCAAAGTGTTTGCAGTGGCCTTGGGGATGGACATCAGAGTGGTCAGCAATGGGGAAGGAGAGGGATTGGAGGTGTTGAGGGCTTGAGGAAGAGACCTCAAGAGCAAGGAGGGCACCTCCAGAGGAGAATGGAAACAAGGGAGTGCTGCAGGATGAGCAGTGGTACAAGAGCTGCCTCAGGAGGCTGAGAGGTGTTTGGTACAATGTGTGTGTGCACAAAGAAAAATCTTCAAATACTTAAAGAAACCTCCTTAAGAAACCTTCCCCATCTGCTGGAATAACAATGTTGTGCTCCATCAGATGGGCTGGAACAGCACAGGGAACAGCCCCATTCAGTATCTGTGCCAACACAGCACTATTAATCTTCACCTCAATTAGTCTGGACCAAGAGAGGAAATCCTTGAGACCTCCTGTAAGTGGGTCCTCAGAGCTCTTCACCTTCCTGCAGGGCTGCTGAAGAGCTTTTAGTCTTTCCCCCGTGGTATTTCTCATTGCAGATGCAAGGTGTCCTTTAGGATGGGACACCTGCCAACAGCAAAAGGCCAGGCAGCATTTCTGTGCTTGCCTCAGAGCTGTTGCTCAAGCAGCCCCTGAGCAGAGGAAGGAAATTGGGTCTCCCTCGAACTCTGAGTCATTTCCTGAAGGCTGTATCAGCACTCAGGCTTGGGTTCCTCGTGGTCCATCACAGTGTGAGGCAGTGTTCTCACAAACCCCACTGCTCTGAGACTGGTAACAGTGATTGCACCTTGAGAAGCACCACAGTGCTTCCACTTTGGGGTGGAAACCAAGGGACATGTGCTGGAGGCCGAGCGTCACCTCACAGCTGGATGTGGCTGCTGGTTGTCACTTCAGGAGCTGGCTCTGATCTGTTCTGCTCTGCCACCCCTCTGTGCCAGTGATGCCTTAAGAGGCCTCCTGGAAACAGAGCCCAGACAGGAGTAAAGGGAATAAAGGTGGGGATTTCTTGGAAAGGCCTTCAAAGGTACCCCTGGGGAGCCAGAGGTGCTGCCCAGATGGGCCCCGAGATGGACCCTGAGAGGCCACGAGTTCTTCCCACTTTTATAGGTTTGGTTCATTTGCATCTCAGGGTTAATTCTCCAATTAAAGCTTCAGTTTAATGATGGAATTTCCCTCAGTTTGCCCCCCTCTCAGAGGCTTTTGGTTTCTACTTTTTGGGCCCAGGAGGGGCTGGGTGTCCTTGGAGAGCAGCCCCGGAGAGGCTTTGTTGTGTGTGCCCAGCACAGAGAGCAGCACTGAACAGGGAACAGGAACCTCCAGAGTTACACACTGGGCAGGGTAGGGTTTGGAAAATAGAAAAGTGAAAACCTGAGGCATCACCAGAGCCTGGGTTTGTAAAGGGCTGGGTTTATCTCAGCCTTCGTCTCCACCATGGGGTGAGTCAGTGCAGGCTGTGGATGTGGGTCTGCAGGTGCTTTGTGCCTGTGCCCGCAGAGGTGTTAAATGGGGACAGGGGCAGCAGAGCTGCTGGCTGCACATTCTGGGTGCTGCTGGAGAGAAACAGGAGGTTCTGCTGCTGGCAGTCTCCTCTGTGGGGTTTTTGGGGTTTGGGGATTTTTTTTTTTTTTT
>VXAC01004165.1:10176-25227 GCA_013399225.1 Rhipidura dahli | reverse complement strand
TTTTTTTTTTTTTTTTGCCAAAAAGCTTGAAGAGGAGCACTGGAGCTCTGGGACCAGCAGCCATCTGTTAAGGAGTTCCACAGATTCTGCCCCAGTAGCAGAAAGGAGAAGGCAAGAAGGGTTCAGGAGGAGGTTGAGGCCCAAGGCAGCAGCCACAGCTGGGCTGGAGGTGGAGCAGGAGCCAGACAGGGAGTGAGGGGGCTCCTCAGGGGCCAGAATGCCTCACCTTGGCTCCTCTGGGCTCAGCAGAAACGAGCACAGGTAGCATCAGATGTTCCACCCTGGCTTCTGGGGGACATCTCACCCAGCTGAGACCTGGCTCCTCCCTTCTTCCCTTTGCAGTTCTCAGCACCAGAGAGCCTTTATCCCTGCCAGTTCATGCACTCTCCTTGCACCTCAATTTTATTTAGTTTTTTAGGGTTTTTTGACAAAATCTGAAGAGGTGACAATGACCAAGTCATCACTGAAAGGCCTGGGTCCAGCTCTGCAGCCAATCTCTGACCCTCCGCAGTGCATCTGTCTGGCGATGGTTTGCTCTCAGCAGGAAGGGAAAAAGAGGAGCAAAATTGCTTTTTTTATATAACTGGGCAGCGCTTTTAGTGGAAGATAAACCCCCCCTGGCCTCACTCTGTCACCCCCCTGGGGATTCCTGCTGTGTGTCCATTTGCATGTCCCAGTCACGCCTCTGCAGCTCCATCCACACCGACTGTGCTCATCTGTTTGCCTCTTTTCCACAAGCTTGTTGATATAAAGCATTAATCATTCAAATATTAATAAAGAAACAATAATCCTGGCTGTTGCTAACTATCTGATTTCCTTTCTTTCCCCCCCTTTTTTTTTTTTTTGTTTTTTTCTCTCTCTCCTGTGCACATTTTTTTCTTTAGCTTGAAATGGCGATTGAAAACCTACAAAAAAATGAAGGGATTACATCACACAAAAGCAGTTTGCTCAACAGTCATGTAAGTTACAATCAGAATTTACAACCTTTTCCCCTGCTTTGATAGGAGAATTATTTGGTGTATTCAACAGTCACTCAAAAGCAGCCTGTGACTGAGCTGTGCTGCCCAAAACAGCCCATTCCCAAGGAAAATAGTGCCATGATGATAATGTTTGCTGCTGAGACACTCTGCAGTCTGTTAACTGCCTCTGCCCTGGGTTTATTTATTTCGTCTGCCTTGCAATGGAAATTGCTGGCAATTAGATAAACACATTTGAGGAAGTTCTTTTCCTTTTCACTGCAACTGAAAAATGGCTGGAAAATGACTTGTAAATCCACAGCCACGGCTCGGTGTGAGCTGTGGCAGATTCCCCTCAGCCAGCACGGAGCAAAAGCCTGTGAATGCCTTTCTTTCCCTGTCTGTGTGCCTCAGGAAGCCCATTGCTGTCACAATGCTGTGCTGAATCCATGTGCTGGCCCTCTCTCTCCGCGCTCTGCCAACAGTTCCCCTGCTTTGTGTGATATTCCCACTGTTCTGCTGGGCCTTTGCATCCTGGTTTGTGGCTCCCCTGCAGGAACACTGAGGGGTGAGCACATGCTTGGGTGAGATTTGGATTGATCCAGGTCATGTTGGAGTCCTTGGATTTGCCTTGGTTCCCTGTGTTTGGGTTAAGCTCAAGCATGTCCTGCACCCATAAATCCCAGTGCACAAAGTGGTGCTTCTTTATTCTGACAGATTCCCTCTGTGTTTGGGGGCTGGTTTGTTGGCATTCTTAGGTCCTGCCAAAAAAAAAAAAAAAAAAAATTAAAAATCTTTGGCTTCTTCACTGTAGATAAATAGCCCAAGACAAGAAAAGGAACTTTAAACCAGTCTGATTCTCCTCAGCTGGTTTCAAACTCCAGGCCAGGGCTCCTGAGAGAGCTCAATCCTCATTTCAGCTGGTGGAGAGTGAAGGTTTCTGGTTGTAGCTGGGGAAACACAAACCTGCAGGATCACGCAGGTTCTGAGCATCTCCCTGCATCCCTCCCACCCCAGGCTGTGCCAGGCTCACACTCCTGAAGTGCTGCACCAGGATTGTGTTGCCCTGCAGGATTTGTCTTGTTCATCCAGGACAAGGTCTGAAAAAAATCAGGAAGAGGGCAGAGGAAAGAAAGCAAAAGGTAGCAAAGAGATTCCACTGCCCACAGGCTGTGCAGGTTGGAGCTGGGGCCTGATGCAGCCCCTGACCACACCTTCCCCACCCTTGTCTTGCAGAACGTGATGTCCCTGCTTCTGGGTCATGGTTCATAGCTTGGCCTGAGGTTTAAGTGCTCTTACAAACTTTGGAGGAAACAAACTCCTTCCTGAGCACGTGTGGCCACAAACTCCTTGTGAGCAGTGTGGGCTCAAACAAACTCCTTGTGAGCAGTGTGGGCACATCCACCCTCAGCTGCTGCCTCTGCAGATGATGCTCCAGCCACAAGCTGCTGGTCCTGGGCAGCTCCAGGGCTGGGTGGGTCATTCCCTCTGGCACAGAGCCGGAGCTGAGGAACCCTACACGGGGTCCTTGCTGTCCCATGGACCCCCAATGTCCCTGCTGGACCTTCCCAGGGCACGGGGAGGTGTCTGTGGGCACGTGGGAATAATGAGAGGTGTGGGCAGTGCCTGAAGGGAGCACAGCACGCTGGGGAGCCAGATCAGGCAGCTCCAGAGCTGGAGAAATTCCAGGGCCATTGCCCAGGGAGGATCTTAGGACTCATCTGAATGAGGATTGGGCTGGACTGAGGGACCTGAGCCCCATGGGAGTGAGGCCTGATTGGAGTAGGAAGCTGGACCAGAGTGGTTTGGGTTGGAAAGGACTTTAAAGCTCATTTAATTCCAACCTCCTGCCACGGGCAGGGACACCTCCCACCAGAGCAGGGTGCTCAGAGCTCTGTCCAACCCAGCCTTGGATGTTGCAGGGATGGAGCAGCCCCCACCTGAGACTGCAGGTGGCCAGAGCTGGCTCCCAGTGCAGGTGTGGGACATCCCAGTGACCACCAGAGCTGTGGTACAAAGGTTTCTGCTCTCCAGGGTGTTCCAGTTCCCACCTCTGCCTGGCAGAGAACAAAACCACAGCACCAGGGAGGGCATTACCCATCCCAGATTCCCCATGGCTGGCACACAGGGTTGTCAGGCTTGTGCTGGAGGAGCAGAGAGGGAAGCTGCAGGTGACTGCAATTTGTCAAGGCTGAAAGCAAATTCCAGCTTGACAAAAGCAAGAGGAAATGGAGAGATTATGCCAATTGCACTGAGTTGTGGCTTAATTGCTCTGAGCCTTAATGTTGCAGAGTTCTGCATTGTCTTCTGTCCCTCATTTTAAATTTGGCATTTTGGAAATGTCCAAATCCTTGGGGTGATGGGGTTTATTTTGGTACCATCAGCAGATGGTTTGTGCCAGGAATCTTTGGGGTTTAAAAAAAAAATAAAATAAGAGGACAATTAAAGTTATCTCAGTCCAGAGGGAATTTTCCCCATCATTTAACCAAAATCAATGTGAAATGGAGCCTGGTAACTGAATTTGGCTTCCAAAACTCCCTGAGAGGTTATTGAAGTACACTTGAAATATCCAGAATATCCAGTGGGGAAGGTGAAGCTCCTGCTGATCCCCAGTGACACGGGATGGTTCTGATGAAATCATGTCCATGTGGGACTGCAACAGAGAGTGGCTCACGCCTTGGATCACAGGATTATTTCTTTGCCAGTTATGAACTTGCAGATGATGCAAAGAAATCAGAGAAAAATAACTCAAATTTTTGTCCATGAGTGCCTGAAGTTGGAGGAGTTGAGTGCCTGAGGCCCTGTGGCTCTGGGATATCCACAGCACAAGCAGGAGCAGAGGGAAAATGTCATTTTCCCTCATAATGTGCAAAATGAAATACCAAAAAAACCACAAAACAAACCCAAAAAACCCCCTCTGGAATTCTTTTCCCGTGAGTGAATGGCTCTGTCCTAACTGAGTGGAAACTCAAGAACCTGCTGCTCACAGTCCCAGCTAAAAACACCCTAAACAGGACCCACAAGTGGTTTCTTTTTTATTTTTCACAGAACTGGCCACAAGAAAACTTCTCCAAACCTGGACCTTCAAGAAAAGGTTTTTATTTTCTCAGCCAGCCCCAAGAATGGCTTTTTCCATCCTTGGATTGAACAAGAAGGAGGTTTTTGCTAGCAAGAGGGTTTTTTTTCAAAAGGAAACCAAACAGTCAGATAGAAATAAAGTTAAGGTAGAAATGAAAATTAAATGTTCCTCTGTAGTGCCCATAACAAGCACAGCAGCATATTGCTGCAGAGTGATTTTATTGGAACCTGATTGTGGCACAAACAGAAATAAATTGGGGAGTCTGTGCTTGTCACAACTGAGCAAAGTCCAGGAAGTGAACAGAAAAAGGGATACAAATGGCAAGAATCTTTAATTTTCTCAGTTCAAGTGCCCAGTCTGTTACTAGTAGTGCAGGAAGAGCAAAAATCATGTTTGGGAAATGATTTCTCTTCTGACAGATCTCTGTTTCAAGCTCTTCTGTGTGCTTCGCAATAAATTTCTAATTCAGTAGTGGGAGTTCATATTGTGAAACTCTGCAATGTTTAAGGGAATATAAAAAGACATTTGCAGGAGAAGGAGGCTGGGAGATGAAGGGAATCTTCTAGAAATATCAGGGATTAGAATAAAAATGCCTAGGATCAAATTTAAATGAGAGAGTTTTATCCGTATCTGAATTTTCCATAGTAATGCAAAACTTTTACATTATTTAAAGGCTTAAGGCTTAAGATGTAGGAGATAAATAGATTCAGTATCTTCCATAGGATAAATACAATAAATGGTTTAAAATCTTGACAGAATCTTAAGCAATAATCTTTTAAATACAGGGGGTGGGCCAACGTTAACACAGATGTGGACCACTTAGAAACTGAATTCCTGGTGGTGTTTTATGGCAAAACCACTGGGTTCCACTTTTCTTAGAGAGAACTGAATGGCTGGGGGAGGCTCAGGGCCACAGAAAGACTTTTTGGGGTTCCAGGGGTGTCTCTGCTGTAGGTGAGAACAGGAAGGGTCGTTATGGACCATTAATAAACAGCAGCTCTCAGACCTGTGGGGTTGGAGGTCAGAATGATCTTTGTCTGTGGGAGGTCACCTCAAAGAGTGTCTTGGGCAATATGGAACTGGGGGAAGGTGGGAGGAGGACAAGTGGCTCCAGGAAAAGCAGGAGACAGGGAAAAACGGCCCCGAGGTTTTTTTTCTTTCTTCCAGCTGTGGCTGCCCCTGCTCTGCTCCAAAGGCCACCAGAGCTGATGGGGACAGTCACAGGAACTTGTGGTTGGATTTGGATCAGCTCCAACTCCTGAATCCTGGAATGGTTTGGGTTGGAAGGGACCTTAAATCCCATCCCATCCCATCCCATTCCACCCCTGCCATGGGCAGGGACACCTCCCACTGTCCCAGGCTGCTCCCAGTCCCAATGTCCAGCCTGGCCTTGGGCACTGCCAGGGATCCAGGGGCAGCCACAGCTGCTCTGGGCACCCTGTGCCAGGGCCTGCCCACCCTCCCAGGGAACAATTCCTGCCCAAGATCCCATCCAGCCCTGCCCTCTGGCACTGGGAAGCCATTCCCTGGTTCCTGTCCCTCCAACCCTTGTCCCCAGTCCCTCTGCAGCTCTCCTGGAGCTCCTTTAGCACTGGAAGGTCCTCTAAGGTCTCCCTGGAGTCTCTTCTTCTCCAGGCTGAACGGAATAATTTTAACTGTAGAGCTTTAAGTGCCCGGTTTTGGCTGCAGCTGACTTTGTGTAGCAGCAGTTGAAATTTGGATGTGTGAAGGAGCCCCACAGAGCACACACTGAGGGTGCTGCAAAGCAGAGTGGGCTGTGAAACACAGAAACTGGAAATAGCTCCGAGGAGTGAGGTGTCAGAGATGTCCTCACACAGCTCAGGTTGCCTTTCACAGAGTTGTTGGTGTAGAACTCCAGCCTGGTGGTGAATTGGGACCCTGGAGTGGCACCAAGAGAAGATGGGAGGGAAGAGAGAGATCCTGGGGTGGCAGTGGAGAGGGTTTGAGGGTAGATCCACAGGCTTTGTCAAATCCCACTGATTTCTGGACTGAATCTGTGGTCTTTCCCAGAATGTGCTCGGACTGTCAGTTGGGTGGAGATGCTGGGGGTAAAATTTGGCACCCACAACCTGAGTTCCTTTTGCCTTGATCTGCTGGGAATGCAGCTGCTCCTGGTGCAGGGATGGAGAGGGAAGCCTGGAAAATGTTAATCCCAGACATCCCTCATGGCAATGGAAGGGCTCTTACAAACCCCTTTGATATTAGTCCATGTGTACATCCAGCTTCTTCCAAAATTCACTTTTTACAACACTCATTTCATTGATGCTGAAGTGATTTACTCAATTAAAGAAGATTGGTTGCTTTGCATTTGAATTCCTGTGCTGACACCGTGTGCTGGACCTGCCCTTTCAGACTGTCTAGGGATAAATAATTTATATTAATTGCAAATTTTAATCAACAGCCGTGTCAGAAGTTCAGACAGTAAATTTTGCAAAGTAGATGGATTCCCTCAGATTTTGAAGGTTGCTTTGGCAACCGTTAATTTTATTGTTAAGGGAGCCATTGCAGACATGCCAGTCTTCAAATTAATAAAGACTTTGCATCAATTTGCTTCCCCTAAAATTTATTCCTCTTTGGCAGTATCTCAAGATCTCTTTTCCTTGGAAAATGCAAGTTTTTACAGCTTTATTTCGGCTCTGCAGGAATTCATCCGAACCCGAGGTGGACGCTGAGGTGGCAGCAGGACTGTGTTGTAATGAAAAACCTGATAGTGCTTTTGTTTGGGCTGGGGGTGCTTTTTGCCATCCTATAAAGTAACATAAAGTCAAATTGATTATAAATGACGTGAATTAACTGGTGTAAATTAATTATTCCCTTCTCTCGACCTCCTAAACCCGACGGACGTTTGAGCCCTGGCCCAGCCTGATGTCCCAGCCCTCTTTAGACTTGCCTGTTGTTTATTTTTCCCTGCCTGAAGCTGCAGTGGCTGCTGGATAACTATGAGACAGCGGAGGGTGTGAGCCTCCCCAGGAGCTCCCTGTACAACCATTACCTGCGGCACTGCCAGGAGCACAAACTGGACCCCGTCAACGCCGCCTCCTTTGGGAAACTCATCCGCTCCGTCTTCATGGGGCTGAGGACTCGGCGCCTGGGCACCAGGTTGGTGGCAATCTGCAGTTAAATAAACAAAACACAACCCTCCTGAAGCTTCTCTGGTGCACTCAGAACCTCCTGAGAATCTTAAGAAGGTTCAGGTCTTTCTTCTGAGGTCTGCGGAGACAACCAGCCCCGAGCCGGGGGGAGAACGTTGTATTTGAACCTAAGCTGCTTCTCATCCCATGAGGATCCCGTTACCCCAGGGAAGGGCTGCAGCTGTGTCAGGGTTTGGGATGGAGCTCAGGGAAAGGTTCTTCTCCCTGAGGCTGCTGGGGCACTGCCCAGGCTCCCCAGGGAATGGTCCCGGCCCCAAGGCTGCCAGAGCTCCAGGAGCATTTGGGCAGCGCTCTCAGGGATGCCCAGGGTGGGATTGTTGGGGTGTCTGTGCAGGGCCAGGGGCTGGGCTGAGGATCCCTGAGGGTCCCTTCCAGCTCAGGATATTCTGGGATTCTGTATGGTCTGACAAAGATGAGGTAACTCATCCTCACAGTTCCCACTGCAGAGCCCAGAATTCCAGCTCAGTGAAGCCGTTTCTCCCTTTGGGCCAGTGAAGATCCCCCATGACAGACCCTGGGCCCACAGCTTTGGTGCAGACAAGGTGTAAAGCTGTAAATGGTTTATTTCTGAAGTACCCAAAGCACAAGGCTGAATCTTGGGAGAGGGTTTTTTCCTTCTAATCCATCAAAGATCTATAAGATGTTACAAGCAAAATGTAACACAGGAAAAATAAACTCTTGTAATTACAGATGTGTCCTTCAGGGGAACATCTGCACAGCTGAGTGTGCACTTTATCCCAGCTTATAATATTAAAAAAGTGGGTAATGTACTGCCTGTAAAACAGTCATTGCTCTGATTGTTGAAGATTTTGTAATAAAATGCAAGTTTAGATATCTGAGCTTTTAATGGAGAACAAAACCAGGGCACTCCACAACTGGAATGTGGAGGTAGCAGTTGTAGGAAGAGCAGGGGAGCATTTGGATTTCTGTAGATTGGGTCAAGTGCAAGAACTCTGAAATTACTCTAAAGTCATTTCTTTAGAGGGGAGAAATTCTTTAATCCCATCAAGGATTAGAGAATAAACAAGCGAGCAAAAAAACCCACTGAAAACGGGAAATGTGCAGGCTGGAAAGGGGACAGTGAACCTCAGTTAGTAAGGAAAGAGCTGGACCCACTTTATTTTCTTACTTGTTGTAATTTCAGGTTATAAAGGCAGCTTTTATTTAATTTGCAGGCACTTAAATCACTTAGGACAGGGCTGAACATGGAGTGTGTGTAAAACCCATTGCTGCAGTGACAAAGACCCAACAATTCAACCCCACGAAAAGAGGAAATTACCCCCAAAAAATAACCCAATTTGATACATACTCTCTTCTATTTCTCTAATTTTCCAATGGGAAGCATCCTTGGATTTAAGGTGCCTCCAGTCCCAGTTTTAGTGACACAGCAATTGCATTTTAAGCCTCCCAACTCTGTGCTCTGGAGATGCTGCTGGTGCTTCCCTGGCTTGGTCTCCTCTCCCTGTGAGGACTCAATTCACCCATTTTTGGTGACAGATGTGCTGAAGCCAAGTTGGACACACTGTCACCATGTGCCCATGGCTGCAGAGCTGCCCTTGCTCCCACTGGGACCGAAAAATTCCAGTTTGGTGCAAAAGCTTCAGCTGACACATCTCTCCTGATGTGATGGAATTATATCCTCCTGAGGAGCACCACAGCAGCAAAGCAGAAGGAATTCCAGCCCCTTGTGCTTGGAGAAAGCTCTCAGATTTTACAAAACCTACAAAAATGAGCAGCTCCCAGGACAAAACCACATCAAAGCCTGCTGCAGTTGCTGCAGAAGTGCTGGCAGCAGAAGGACATTTTTCTTTTCATAGTGGGCCATTCAGTCAGGCCTGTTTTATCCAAGTCTGGGTAAAGATGGATGCTTGTTTTTATGGAAAAAACCAAATCCTTAAACCCTAATCAAATAGCAAAGTGTCCCCTGGGGTCTTCCTGTCACTCTGTTTAATAACATTTTTTTATTGTAGCACTTCCCTCCTCTCTTCCCCAGTCCCCGTGGGCTGCTTGGAACAAACCCGGCCGGGTTTAAGCGCAGATGTCCCTGGACATGGCCACACGTGGCTTGAAATTTCCCAGGGGATGATGGCATCTCATGAGCTCATCCCTTCAGCCACTCAAACAGCGCTTGGCAGCTGCAAGAAATGGGGTGTGTTGTCCAAAGAACCAGGGCCACAATGTCCCTTCCGTTGATGTTTCCAGGGGGAATTCCAAGTATCATTACTACGGGATCCGCCTGAAGCCGGAGTCGCCGCTGAACCGCCTGCAGGAGGACACCCAGTACATGGCCATGAGGCAGCAGCCCATCCACCAGAAGCAAAGGTAGGTGCTCCCAGGCCCTTCCCAAAAGGCTCAGCAGGCCCCATCCCGGGATTTGGCTCCGCTCAGGAAGTTCCAGCCTGGCGTTGCTGAAGTGTCAGAGCTGAGCTGTGCAAGGGTCACTGCAGTTTCAAGAGAATAAAGAATGGAATCATGGAATTATTTAGGTTTTGGCCCTTCCACTGCTGTATGATGAGCAGTGGGAGGGCCCAAAAACAATTCCAGTCCGTGCCCCATCCCTGGGAATACTCAAGGCCAAGTTGGATGAGACACGGAGCAAGATGTTTTGGTGGACGATGTCCCTGCTCACTGCAGGGGGTTGGGTGAGATGGCCTTTAAAGGCCTTTTCCAACCCAAACTCTTCTGGAATTCCATGGAATGGGATTGATCTGCCTGTTCTCCTTGCCAGTGGCATGTTCCTCTGTATGTGCCACCTCTGACAGCCTCCCTGTAGCCAGAATGGTTTAGGGTCTGTGGAGATGTTGGTGCCAAATCAATGTGAAGGACTTGGGGGCTTGTGCTGTATTTGGGTGGATTTTGGGGTTTGGGATGTTCTTCTGTGCAGAAGTGCAAGTTAAATGTGTTTAGTCTTGTGCATGAGTCATTTTAAAGATGTGCAAAGGGATTTGGAATTGCCTCCTGCAAGCACAGACACTTCTGGTTGTTGCTGAAGTGCAGAAGGAGCAGAATTTAAATTCAGATTCAAACAGAAAGTAAATGTAAAAGTCAGTGCCCAAGACAGACTCCAGCTCTGCTTCTCTTTTGATTTTTTTGGTGTCACCAAATTTCTTAACCCTTTAATTCTGTTGTGGGGAGGCTTTCCAAAAGGAGCTTCTTTTTTTCCCTCCACTGGAGTCCACGATGTAAATGATCAGCCTTGAGCGTAACCCTGAGTACCAACCACTCCATGAACTCACAGGTCTGTGTTGTAAATAATGTGTAGGTGTTTTCTCCTGTCTGTGTGGGTCCTAATCCACCCTAATTCCTGGGAATTTAGGTACAGAGCAGCCCAGAAGATGGATGGGATGGCAGAGAGTGCCTCCAACAGCACCCCCCACACCACGCCCGAGCAGTCGGTGGCTGCTCAGAGCCAGCACCATCAGCAGTTCATAGGTGAGGAGTTCATTTGGTGATGAGTTATCCCACATCTGGGATTTGGGCTTTAAGGGGAAGGCCTTGTCCAGCAATTCCTGACTGTTGTGCATTTGTTTGTTTTCCTGATGAATCTGCAGGATTATATTTCTTTCAGATACATATATTTAATATATAGCATTATATAATACATAATATAGCTATTATTGCTATAAGGATATACTATATATATTATGTATATTATATAATATATAATTATAGCAATCATAAATATTTTCTGTAAGCATTTCTAGTGTCACACTTGCTAAGTTGATCTGCTGGCTCCAGTCCCCCCAGGAAGGCTTTTTCCTTGAACCCATGGGAACAGTGGGTCGCTCACAGTGTGTTTTTAATCCATCTGGTTTTACCTAAATTCCATGGAAGAGTGGAGGTCCTGCCAAGCCTTCCCAGAGGGGAAGAAGCAAATCCCTTCCTTGCAAAGGCTGCCATGGGATCTGAGTGGAGGTGAACCCTATGGACCTTTCCTTGAGGGACCCTGTGGGTTTGCTGGTCCTGGATCTGTGTGTCTCCATCACAAATCCCAGCTCCTGACACCTCTGCTGCCCAATTCTCTTCCCCTAAAAATACCAGAGTTATTTCCCAGGCTTCAGTGAAATTTTCAGGGAAGAGTGGCAGGTGAGGACAATGTTTTCCTGTTTCTTTTCTTACCGACAGAAAGAAAACATTTTCCTTTCCACACTGAATCCACTGGGCTATGGCTGTTTGGTTTTTCCCAGTAAAACAGCACAAATCAGGGAAAGGATGGAATTACCAGCCTCATTTTCCTGCTTCATCCCAGCTGGAACACGAAAGAGCCTCCAGTGTCAGCAGCACCTCATGCTCTGAGCTTTCCTAACCCTCCCCATCTTTCCCCATTTTTTTTCCCAGATGTAACCCACGTCTTTCCTGAGTTCCCAGCCCCTGATCTTGGGAATGTCCTCTTGCAAGAAGGTTTCACCTTGAACGACGTGAAAACTCTGCAGATTCTCTACAGGAGACACTGCGAGGTGATTGTTTGCAGTATTGTTTGGTGATGGTTTGTAATTGATTTATTAATTGACGTGGGATATCATTCATGTGACCATCATCTATCCCACCCTTAGGAAAAGCAGGAATACAAAAGTCAGGAATTCATTTACCAGGAATAACAAGTCAAATATTGTGCTTTATGTGGCTTTTTTTCATTGTGTGACCTGTTTTATGTTACAAAAACTGTGCCAATTCCATTGTTTTCCCTGTGAATTATTTACTGTGAGTGGCAGCACTCGAGCTGGGTGCTGACACCGTGGTGTTTTTGCTGTCAGGCCACTTTGGATGTGGTGATGAACCTCCAGTTTCACTTCATCGAGAAGCTGTGGCAATCCTTCTGGAATCCCAAGGCACCCCCTAGTGATGGCCCCACTGCTCTGCCTTCCAGGTACTCCCCGGCCTTCCCTCCTCCAGTCCTCGCTGATGTGTTTCTTTTTAATATGCATGAAGTGTTTTTCGGGTTTTTAAAGTGCTTTTGAAGAATTTGGAAGTGTTTTCTGCCCTGCAGAGCCATGACAAAGAGCAAGGGTTTAATATTGTAACACCAAATTCAAAGCCCTGAGGAAAGTGAATGCTCTGGTTAGGGAATGATGGGGTCACTGAGGCTGGAAAAGCTCATCCATAAACCCAGCACTGCCGTGGTCACCACAAAACCAAGGCCCCAAGTGCCACATCCATGTTTTTTGGACACTTCCAGGGGGGTGACTCCAGCACTGCCCTGCACAGCCTGTCCCAGTGCCTGACCACTCTTCCAGTGAAGAAATTTTCCCTCATGTCCAATCTAAACCTCCCCTGGGGTGACTTGAGGCCGTTTCCTCTCCTCCTGAGGCTGGGATGTCCCTTGCACCTCCTGCAGCAGAGAGGGGCATGCTGCTCTCCCAGGAGCAGACAGTGATCATTCCCTGCCATGAATCAGTGCCATCCTCTGGCTCTGAGATTTTAGGGACTCTCAGAGGTTTTAGGGACATCCAGACTGAGTCTCTTCCCTTGCCTGGCTGCCCAGACCTGTCAGCGCCTCGTGTTTTGAGGCAGATCATGGCAAATGAAGCTGCTTTAATCTTTTCACTCCTGCCTGGCTCGTTGCTGCACCTCTTCCTCATCCTTTATGCATTGGGAGCTGCTGCCAGGGGAATGGAAATAAGTGAAAACAGAGAAATTTGAAAAAGTGAAGGTTTCTTCTTAAAATTTCTATCACAAATCTGTCCGCTCTCACTGATGCTATAACAACAAAGGTTTTCTATTCAGAAGAAAAATGGTAAAACATTGAGTAATAAGCAAAAATCCCTCAAAAATCAGTAGAATATGGCCCTGTAGATGTTGCCCAGGGGATATTTCCCTGCAAGGAATCACTGCAGCTGTGTTTGATTGCTTTAAAATCTCATTTACTTGAGGGAACAGCTCCCAGGCAGATTGCAACACCCCGGGAGCTGTTTCTGGGTGCACAAGGGGAACTGGAGGCAGCTTCTCTGCAGGGCTCTGCCACCTCCCCACACATCTGCCAGTAACCCAGGGGGGTGAATAACACACTCCCTCCCCTTCTTCTTATAGAAATATAAATGTAACCCCCAAATACTGGGGAAGGGGCACCTTGAAAGCAGGAGAAGATGCAGAATGTGGCTGCACTTCCCAGCAAGTTTCATGACCTGTTTCTCCACGTGGGATTTTCCAGTTCTGCCCACAGAGTTCATCACTAAAATCCTGCAGGCTGAGGCTCAAAGTGCCCCTTTAGAGCATGTCCAAGGCATGGCTTTAATGATTTTGATGCAATGCTTGGGGAAAGACCCTTCCAAAGTCCCAATCCCCAGCACAAAGTGTGAGTGAGCACCTCTGCAGTGCACTGAGGTTTCAGCTCTCTCTGCCTGCTGTGTAACAAATACCTCGTGCCCTTGGACATCCACAGAGGGAAAATAATGGGAGCTGGATTTTGACCTCAGTCAGTTAGAGACAATGTGCTCTGTTCTCATCCACTCAGCCTCGTTCCTTCTGCAAACATTCAGCATTTGGAGGTGTTAAACACCTTGAAAACATCTCAACATCAGCTAATCTGCCCCTACACTGGCTGCAGAGATTTTGTCCCCAGTGCCGTGGCTCAGGAAGTTGAGAGCAGAGGGGTGGGAAGGTTTTGGGAGCAGCTGGGGCTGTAGGGAGGATCCAGCTGAGCCCTTGCTGGCTGAAATGGCTGTGCTGAAGCTCAGCTCCCACGTGAACAGGGGGTGTGAGAGGCAATGAGGTTAAAAATGGAAGAGGGGAAGGCAGGGCATGCACCAAGAGTGCGGATTTGGCCCCAAGGACAGGGAGGTGCTGGCAGAGACAGGACCTGCACGAGCAGCCAAACATTTCCTTTTGCAAGGCACACAAGCATCTCTTTTCTGCTGAAAGTTGGAGTCAGAAATACAGAGGGAGGGTGAAAGCACTGAATGCAAACCTGCTGCTAACTCTGTTTCCTTCTTCCTCCTCCTCCTCCTGCAGCGAAGAGGAACCCGAAGGGACCCTCCCAAAGGACAAACTGATCACTTTGTGCAAGTACGAGCCCATCCTCAAGTGGATGAGGAGCTGTGACCACATCCTGTACCAGGCCCTGGTGGAGATCCTCATCCCTGACGTGCTCAGGCCAGTGCCCAGTGAGTACCCACAGCCCCACCCGGGGACCTGAGTCTCATCTCGCTCTGGTCACCACCTGCCACGGAGATTTCCACTGTCCAAATCAACTTGGGGGTGTTTGTCTTGGCTATAACGTTATGGCAACAGCAGTGTTCCCCCTGCAGCATTGCTTTTTAAATTTGGGGTGCTGCAGGGGGCCAGGAGTCAGGTAAAAACCACAGTTGGGAAATGGGAATTCCTTGGGATGTGCTTCCTTGGAGGTCTTTGATTGCACAGGACCATGCTGTGCATCCCTAACTGCACTCCTGGGAATTAGGGCTCAACTTTTTGGGACATTAATGATGTGCTGTTGAGGGTTTTCCCTCTGATCTGGCTTCCCAGATGTCCCTCTGAGGGCTGCCACAAGCTGGGGCATGAGGGTGTCTTTGAAGAGCAGATTTCAATGCTTGAAAAAGGCTCAGAAAGGCCACAAATAAGAAAAGGACAAGAGAAAATAAGAATAATAAAAACCATAGAAGNGAGGGTGGGTGGGGCAATTCCTTTGTACTAGAAGCTGATGATGCTCTGTCCATGGAGCCATTCCTGTGTCCTGAAACTGCAGATGAAGCTTTGTGGGAGAAAATCATGGAGTCACAGAAGATCCTGAGCTGGGAGGGACCCTCAGGAATCATCAGTCCAGCCCCTGGCCCTGCACAGACACCCCAACAATCCCACCCTGGGCATCCCTGAGAGCGCTGCCCAAACGCTCCTGGAGCTCTGGCAG